>JAPMOQ010015052.1:279276-290602 GCA_026543055.1 Argiope trifasciata
CCAAAATACAACTTTTTATTCTCGATTTGTTAAAATTTGCACACTACAATATAACAGCATTAAGAGTTAAACGTGTTTTAGGCTTTAATGTTTTACTATAACAGCTCTATAATGAATGAAGATTCCCTTTTTTGTTTCCGCTTTAATTGATTTCTGTAAATCAGAGGGAAACGAAAGTGGCATTCCTTTTTTAAAAAGATTTTGGACGATGGGCGTTCGTTCGAACATTGATTGCACAACATATAAATTCCAATTCCAAATTTGTTAAAATTTGCACACTACAATATAACAGCATTATCAGTTAAACGTGTTTTAAGCTTTAATGTTTTACTATTACAGCTCTATAATGAATTCAGATTACTTTTTTTATATCCGCTTTAATTGATTTTTGTAAATCAGAGGGAAACGAAAGTGGCACTCATTTTTTTTGAAACATTTCAGTTTGGAAAAAATGCGGAAAAGTTATCTTTTATGTTCAAAAGCAATAATATAAAAATATAGTCGCAATATTATATTACCTTGAAATGCCGCAAAGAGCTTGAACTCTGGAAAACAATTGAAATTTTTATAAATAGTTTTTCTTAGATTTTACTTTGGTTATAGTGAGAAAAAATTAGGTTTAGAAAGAATTAAAAAAAAAAAATTCTGGTTGCACTATAATGATATTCCAAAGCGCCGGAAAAGGTTTAAAGTTTGTAAAAATAATTATAAAAGTGTAATATTTGATATAATATTTTTAGTAATGTTTCTTTCTTATAATGTTACAAAAAATTGTTTTAAATACGTATGTAAACATTAGAGTTTAAAAAAATTATTGTTTGTCAAAGTACAATAATTGAAAAAATATTTTTATGTCAAATTTTGCGTTTCTTATTTTTGGAACCTTAATGATTGCAAATATTACAGCTGCGATTTTTTTTCATAATAATAACAATAAAAGAATAATCCAAAGTTAACTTATTTAAGGTCCATTTCTTTATCTTCAGCAATTGGTGTTTTAAATAATATTCAATTTTAATTAAAATTTATTCCAAATAATTTTTTTTAATTGTGGTAACCGAAACTCATAAAATTTAAATTCAAGATGAGATCGAATAATATCAGAGCTTTATTAATAGCAGTAATGATTATCTGAATATTGAATGAGAGAATCAGATAATATTTCAATTCTATCAATGACCTTATTAAGTAATCTTTTAATCGCAATTAATCTATAAATAAATTTGTAATATTTTTCCAGTCTGAAAATTAATATCTACTTCAACGAATTCAAGTACTGTTCGATTTTCAATATGTTACCCAATAAATATTTTATATACTTAAGAGAATTGGTAGCCATTATTATATTGTTAAGTGATAAATAAAATTAAAAAAAAAAGATTTATAAAATTTCTGGATAAAAATGGTTACATTCTAAATCGTTACATGTTTTTCTTGGTTAATAACTCTTATACCGGAGCAGCGCTCAAAATGAAAACTTGCATAGCGTAATGAAAAATAGCTTCAGTTCGACAAAATAGATGGCGACACTTTACAAATAAGCAAAGATTGCAGAATCGAAACTATATATTTTATATTAATATATATCATACTTTGCTAACTAAGACCTGGATATAATTTCAACAAAAATTCCGAGGTATAATTATGTGATAGATTGATTATAATACATTGTAATATTATTTTAGAAGAAAAATATGATAATTTTTTTTCAATCCACGTCAGTAACAAAGCAAAGCAATTTTTGGATATAAGTAAACGCTGAATTAATGACTAAAAATATATATAAATTATTAGTAAATGAAATTTGTAATTGAATTTTCAACAAATATGATGGAATAAAAATAAAAATTTTAAATTTGGATATTTTTATTTTTTTATTTTTATTTTTTTTTTGGAAAATTATACTTTAAGAAAAAATAAGCTATTAATGCAATTTTATATTTTAAATAGAAATATTTCGTGTGTCTAATTCATTATCTGAGATAAAAATTATTTTAAAAATAATTATTCATTCCATTTGTGTTATAATGAACGTTATAACCAAAATATTACAGTTAATCTTATTAAAGGAGAAGTATGTATGCAATTTTTATTTACGACTGTTTCATTTTGTTTAGAATTTTCTAATGGCAATAGAATTTTTTAAATGCTTTTATTATTTGAAAGCCAAATACATATGTTTAATTCTAAATATATTGTACGGGAAGAATATTGTACTCGAATTTAAGAAAATGTGATTACTTGTGATGATAAGGAAATTACTAAGGACTATAATGGAGAAAATTATATAAAAAATAAGCATATATTTTGTAATATGGTAAAAGTAGAAAATGTTTTTTATAATTAATGTTAGGAGTACCAAAGTAATATTGATCAAAACATGAGGAATTAAAAATGAATCGGTGAGAAAATTTTATCACTTTACTTAGCTTACTTTTTACTTTCATAAATACGTAGAAATCAAGGAAACTATATTGTAATCAATAATAATGATAATCTATACTTATAATAAAGCTCAATGTGTATGTGTGTGTTGGCGATCTACAGGCCAGACCGTTGGACCTACAGCTACCAAATTTTGGTACATGCAGACATTGGAGGTCGGGAATGTGCACCTAGGAACTCTTTTTTCGAATTTTTAATTAGAATTTGAATTAATTAAAATTTAAGCAAAATTTCGACGTTTTTTCGCTATAACTTCCGCTATAATTTAAAGTTTAAAAAATTAGCTTTCTAATGGTATCAGGGTTTTAATGTATAACTTAAGCTTCTATTTTTAACGAATTTTTAAAGAAATATTTTAACCATGTTTTTTTTAGCACGTGATTGGCTAAAATAAAAGAAAACAAGGACGGAAGTTCAAATAAAAAAAACAACTATAATCGTAAATTAAATCTAAAGAAACGCAACTTTTACCTCGGGACTGGATAAAATAACATAAATATAATAAGTGATATTTTCTAAAAAAATAAATGCAAAGCAAAAGATTCTATAATCGTTTGCAATATCTAAATCATTTGTTTAACAAATCTTCTTTATTTACGGTAAACCTGATAGAATTTAGACACTATATGCATTGAAATCCCGAATGAATGGTATATTTCTATTATCGTTTGCAATAATATCTGTATCATTAATTAAATAATTTTTTTTCCATTATAAAATGTGATAGTTCATAAAAAAATAAATGCAAAACCAGGGTTTCTATAATCGTATGCAACATCTAAATCATTTATTCAATGATTTTTTTTTCCTTTTTCGCTTTCTTTAAAAAACATATTTAATATTTTGACAATCAATGCCCGGAATTACTTCAATATTAAAAAATATGTGACCCGTTTACTAGGATTCTAACTTAGAATTCTAATATTGGTCAATTAAATTATGTGTTGAATTAAATAAATTATATATTAATGAATGAGTTTTTTTTATTTTCTTTAATTTTTGTCATTATTAATCTGAATTTCTTATCATAATAATTTTTCTCAATAAATAATTTATGACAGTGAGGTATCGAAATAAATTGGATTTTAAAGCAATATATATATGAACTTCTCAATAGGATTTCTCTCTCTAAGATTATTTCAAAACCCCAGCCAAATAAAATTCAATTCACCGGAAATAACTTCAAAATTAGCTTTCCAATTCACGAGTGAAACCATTACTAATAACCGAAATTGGATTTTCGCATGCGATATAGATCTCATTTGTGGATGATAAGTTTTGGGCGAGGATTTGAAAGAGGGAACTTAATTCAAAAATTAATACGTAACAGAAATTTAAAGTTCTTCTCTGAGAACCATTTCAGAGAAATAATTAATGCATTTAAATTCAAAACTCGAGATTTTAATATGAGTTGAAGTAAGTTATTATTAGCTCTTCTTGGCGAGTTTTCATCAGTTGAAATCGAATTGAAATAATACTTCTTGAATGCACGATTGCGAAAATCCATTTTGAGAATGAGAGTAACCATTGCACTCGCACTGAAATCCTGTATTATCTTCTGAGAGTAGGAATTTTATGGAAAATAGCAGTACTTTATTGGCTTCTCTAAGATAAAATATGATTGATTTCTGTCGTTAGTGGATAAACCTGAATTTCACATTGGAAGAGTTTTCAAACGTAAGATGGATTGATGATATTTCTTAATATTAATGAGCATGATTTCAAGAAAGAATGGAAAAAGATATGTCCATTATATTTATAAGAAAATAAAAATAAATATTACGAAAAGAGAAATTAAGAAGCAAATAAGTACGAAAAGAATATATATATATATAAATATATATATATAATTTCCAATGCTCAAAATCTTATTCAGATGAAAAAAAGACCAAATTAGCCTGTTTTACAAGAAAATAAGATTCCTATACTTTCTCGCGATTCAAGGAAAGTGTAATGATTGGAACTTGATAGATCAAAGGATACTCAGAATTTTTTGACACTTCTTTTTTTTACAGCCCTATATATGTACAATGAATAAGTCGTTTTTATCCTGATAAAATAGTTTCTATTTACATCACAACAGTCTAAGTTGAATGGTTTTACTAGAAGAATAATTCTCCATTAAATAGTAAACACAACACCACAGGAAATTCACTGGTTGGTCAGTCAGTCATCATCAAGCGGCGCTCCAAGTCTCCCGGACTCGTGGGCGTACTCCAGCTGTCTCCCAGAAACCATTCTCTCCTTTCCAAAAAAAAAAAAAACTCTGCGTATTTTATCTCAGTGAAAATCTCCGCCTCCATTTCTTCAGTGGCTACTGGTCCACTCTTCCGACCAATCATGTCCAGCAAAGGGCCATTTCCAAGGGCGTCAGTCTGTCGTCTTAAGGTAATTAAGGCACGCCGAAAAGTCTGGAACATGGGGTCCACTTACAATAGGGAAATTCGGCATCCATATGTTTGGATGTTCCATTGTCTCTGAAAGCGCTGTCACTGTCTTCTGGGGGAGGTATTTCAACTAGTGTTCTTTCAGCCATAAATACCTCAGGTCCCGAAAGAAGACCATTTGCAACATCTAGTTATCTCAAGATGTCTAGCAAACACAAAGACAACACAGCTGGCTGAGATATTTTATCACTAAAGGGGACGGGGAATGTTACAAAAGCCTTTAAGTCTTATTCATTTCAGATTTTCTATATTTTAAAAAGTCTGCATCTGTATTTGTTTACATATCCACGTAAATATAATTAAAACTTTCTCAGTTATATATACACTGAAGTGACAAAAGTCATGGGATAGCAATATGGAAATATACAGATGGCAGTAGTATCGCAGCGAAAAAGTATAAATGCGCAGTTCGTTTTCCAGAGCTTTCATTTGTGTTCAAGTTATTCATGTGAACAGGTTTTTCGTGATTTATGGCGGCACGACGAGAATTAACAGACTTTGAACGCGGAATGTTAGTTGGAGCTAGACGCATGGGTCATTCCATTGCGTATATCGTTAGTGAATTCAACATTCCGAGATCCACAGTATCAAGAGTGTGCCGAGAGTATGAAATTTCAGGGATAACATCTCATCATGGACAGCGCAGTGGGCGACCACCTGCACTTAACGACCGAGACCGCTGACGTCTGTGTAGAATGGTCAATGTTAATAGACACGCAACACTTCGTCAAATAACTGCAGGAATCAATGTGGGACGTACGAGGGACGTGTCCGATAGGACTGTGTGGCGAAATTTGTCTTCCTTGGGCTATGACAGCAGAAGACCGACTCAAGTGCTTTTACTGACAGCACGACATCGCCTGCAGCGACTCTCCTGGGCTCGTGAGCATATCGACTGGTCCCTAGACCAGTGGAAAACCGTGGCGTGGTCAGATGAGTCACGATTTCAGTTGTTACGAGCTGATGGTAGAGTTCGAGTGTGGCGCAGTCCCCAAGAAACCTTGGACCCAAACTGTCAGCAAGGCTCTGTTCACGCTGGTGGCGGCTGCATAATGGTGTGGGCTGTTTTTACATGGCATGGACTCGGTCCTCTGGTGCAACTGAACCGATCATTGACTGGAAATGGTCATGTTCATCTGCTTGCAGATCACTTGCAGCCATTCATGGACTTCACGTACCCACACAACGATGTGATTTTTATGGATGACAATGTGCCATGTCACCGGGCCAGAACTGTTCGCGATTGGTTTGAAGAACATTCCAGCGCATGATCTGGCCACCTAGATCGCCCGATATGAATCCCATCGAGCATTTATGGGACATCATCGAAAGGTCCGTTCGTGCCCAAACTCCTGCACCATCCACACTTTCACAATTATGGTCGTCTATACAGACAGCAATGCTCAATATTCCTGCAGAGGACTTCCAACGACTTGTGGACTCCACGTCGAGTTGTTGCACTTCGCCGGGCAAAAGGAGGACCGACACGATATTAACAGTCATCCCATGACTTTTGTCACTTCAGTGTATAAATTTGGCAATGAAGAGGGGCCGCATTAGACTGGGTGGTAGAGTGCCAGTCTCGTAACCGAAAGGTGGCGAGCTCTGTCCTCGACTCGGCCAAAGACCGCCGTGTTGGCTTGTGGAAGTTGGGGCACGTTAAATAGGTCGTAACTACAAAGTCCTCCAATTTCCCATAACAAATTATACCTCTGGTGTTTCTGAATCAGGGATGAGTCGGTCTCTGATTTGGATCTAAATTCTGACTGGTGGATGGATGAATGAGTTCGACAGGCCTCTAAAGAAGAGTTGTGTCGTGTGTTAGAACAAATTCTTCCCTTCACCTTAACGGTGCTCCTTAACGAAAGGCGCACACTTATGCCTTAGTTCGAAAGAACTAAATCTCACTCTGCTTCCTATGACCAAATGGCATTAGACCGATCCGACCCGAGGAAAGCCTTCAGTAGTGTACATTTCAGATTGTATATGCTTTAAAAAGTCTGCATCTGTGTTTGTTTACATATCCACGTAAATATGATGAAAATTGTATCAGTTATCTATATAAATTTAGATATGAAGAAAAGCCCACTTAATTGCCAAACGTTTTACTAAGCGTGCTAGAAAAAAGTAAAGCAAAAAGTAAGAATTATTATAAATAACTTGCGAGCTATTGATCGGATAATTTTCATGATTTTTGTTCATTTATTAAAATACTTTTTAAATATTATTCTCAATATAAGGCAAAATTATTATTCCTTTTATACTTTCTTTTATACTTCATTTTCTCATTGCAGGCATTACCGAAGAGAAGCTCAATTGGCCTCCATGACATGGAAAATAAAATGGGAAGACATAACTTTGTCCACTGTTTCAAAGAAAATGAGACCCGGATCAAGAATTAGTCTGACAAGAATTAGTCTTACGGTAAGTGAATATAGTTCGAGGAAAAGTAACAGATTTAGCGTTTTTGCAACATCTAAATATGCAAAATTTTGCGTCAGATCACTCCACTTGGTGTAAAAATGAAAAATACTTTCATATCTGAATGGATACAAACTCTTCTTAAATGAAATTAAAAGTTCCAGAGATGCTTGGATATTAGTGAAATTTAATCTGATATCTTTTGGTGATATTAAATATCACCAAATATCACTTCTCCTTTCATTAGCTATGCATGATTAATATTCCATGATTTATGGTTTGTTCCTTAAAGACGAACACCTAGATTTATTTGGAGCAAGCGGATTTTCTGTGCAATCTCAAATACAAAAATTTGGTTACTAATCATCAGGTATATCACTTCTTGCAAAAAACAGCCTATCACTGTGGATTATCAGGAATAGTGTAATTTTAGTGGAAGTTTCTAGACTTCGAAAGAGGAACTCGGACATTCCGGCATTCCGAAGTACATGGATTCAATTTATCTTATAAATTAGACATAATTAATTAAATTTATATGCTGATTTACATTTTTATGTAAATGAAACATTGCTACACTATCGCAGCCAAAATTAAGAAGATGCCATCGCATGCAGTCACTATCTTATTTAATATGTAAAACAGTACACTAAAAAGGCTTGCTGGTAATTATTAGTTAATTTCTTTACTTTATTGTCCACTGAATAAAAATTTAGTAGGATGTATAGAAAAATCAACTTTGACCTACCTATTAGTAAACGGTATTTTATACTCATCAGTAATATATTAAAGTTAAATATAACACGATATTAATAGATGGTAAGTAGTCTTAGCTTGGATTGAGTTGATAAAAAGTTGTTAATTAAATTCCAAGGTGATAACTTGGGAAAGAAAAAAATGCATTTTTGAGCGTAAAGGAATATCTCTTAGTTTATTATTTTGAAAGAATTTGATTATTGCCAAATCAATGAATCTCGATTCTTTATAAATGACGTTGCCAAACAGTCGTAGTCCATCTTTTATGCTTCTAAAATGAAATTCGAATCATTCATTCGGTGCGAATCATTCATTCAAACAATTCATTCACACCATTCATAATCATCGCAGTAAGGCGTAACAATTATTAACGTGGTATCGCTGTGGGATGTTTATGTATAACTGAAGTTTTCTCAGGCTGCTACTCAGACATTTTTGAATTATCGCCAAATCAGGGAAATGACTCGATTCTCTCTAAATTGCATTGCAAAAAAGACGTCGCAATTTTTCTTCTTTCACACCCACAAAAATGAAATAATAGATTTCGGTACGAATTATTCATTCAAACATATCATTACTTCTCTCAGAAAAATCATAATAAGACGAAACAATAATTGTACTTGGTATCGCAGTGGAATGTTTATGCAGAACGGAAGATTCTCCTTATGCTATTCTGAAAATTTTGGATTATTGCCAAATAAGGGCATTGGCTCGTTTCTTTATAAATAACATTGTCTAAAAGATATTGCTAATTGATGCTTTTTAAATGCCCATGAAAGGCATTACAGATTTCTTTACCAATCATTCATTCAAACAATTCATTCACATTATTTAGAATCATTGCAGTAAGACGTAACAATTATTGACGTGGTATCTCAGCGGGATGTTTACGCATAACGGAATTTTTCTCAATGTCTTATTCAGAAAAGCTTAGATTGTTACAAAATCAAAAATTCACCCAATTTTCTCAAAATTACATTGCAGTTTTTCGTATTTCAAACCCACATAAATGAAATTATAGATTTCAGTATGAATGGTTCATTCAAACATATCATTTACTTCACTCAGAATCATCGTAGTAAGGCAAAACAATGGTTGTACGTGGTATTGCAGTGGAATGTTTATGCAGAACGGAAGATTTCTCCTTAGGCTATTCTGAAAATTTTGGATTATTGCCAAATAAGGGCATTGGCTCGTTTATTTATAAATAACATTGTCAAAAAGATATTGCTTATTGATGCTTTTCGTACTCCCATGAAAGACATTACAGATTTCAGTTCGAATCATTCATTCAAACTATTCATTCACATTATTCAGAATCATTACATTACACATTATTATTAATAGGACTAAACAATTATTGGCGTGGTATCGCAATGGGATGTTTAGGCATAGCAGAATTTTTCTCAGTGTCTTATTCAGATTAGTTTGGATTATTACCAAATCAAAATTTCACTCGATTTTCTCAAAATTACATTGCCAAAAAGAACATTGAAATTTTTCGTCTTTCATACCACATAAATGACATTATGGATTTCGGGATGAATCCTTCATTCAAACATATCATTCACTTCACTCAGAATCATCGTAGTAAGACGAAACAAAGATTGTTACCAAATCAAGAACTCACTGGGTTTTCTGAAAATTACATTGTCAAAAATACATTGCAATTTTTCTTATTTTATACCCACATAAACGAAATTATAGATTTCAGTACAAATGGCTCATTCAAAAATATCATTCATTTCACTCAGAATCATCGTAATAAGACGAAACAATGATTGTTACGTGGTATCGCAGTGAGATGTTTATGCATAACGGAAGAATTCTCCGTATGATATTCTGAAAGTTTTGGATTTTTGCCAAATAAGGGCACTGGCTAGTTTCTTTATAAATGATATTGTCAAAAAGATATTGCTAATTGATGCTCTTCGTATTCTCCAATGAAAGAAATTACAGATTTCAGTTCGAATCATTCATTCAAACAATTCATTCACATTATTCAGAATCATTACAGAAAGACTTAACAATTATTGACATGGTGTCGCAGTGATATGTTTACGCATAATGGAGTTTTTCTCAGTGTCTTATTCAGAAAAATTTGGATTTTTACCAAATCAAGAACTCACTGGGTTTTCTGAAAATTACATTGCCAAAAATACATTGCAATTTTTCTTATTTTATACCCACATAAACGAAATTATAGATTTCAGTACAAATGGTTCATTCAAAAATATCATTCATTTCACTCAGAATCATCGTAATAAGACGAAACAATGATTGTTACGTGGTATCGCAGTGGGATGTTTATGCATAACGGTAGATTTCTCCGTATAATATTCTGAAAGTTTTGGATTGTTGCCAAATAAGGGCACTAGCTCGTTTCTTTATAAATGGCATTGTCAAAAAGATATTGCTAATTGACGCTTTTCGTACTCCCATGAAAGAAACTACAGATTTCATTTCGGATCATTCGTTCAAACAGTTCATTCACATGACTTAGAATCATTGCAGTAAAATGAAACTATCATTGACGTGATATCGCAGAGGGATGTTTTATTTTAGGGTGGAACGAAAAAACTAACTTTTGATTTTTAATTTGAAATAATGCAGAAAAGTTGCATTTTGGTGCAGATGAAATAAATTATAAATATGAGCCATCAGAGTACTTCTTAAGATGCCTCAGGAGTGTTAAAGGTTTATACAATTGATATTTTTGCTAAAATTTTATTTTGTGATTTTTGATTTTTAATTGGCAATAGCGTGAAAAAGATACCTGTTGTTACATATAAGATAAATAAAATTAAAAAAAAATATTAAAGTACAACTTGAGATGCCACAAGGACGTTAAAGTTTAATAAAAACACAGATTTTTGCAATATTTTAAGGATTTTTGTGTGCTTAGATTATGAAATAAAAAAAGTTTTCATTAGGCATTGTCATATGAACAAAAGTGTAAAAACATTTTTACTATTTCCGGGCATAACACTGAGTCGTCTCTTGAGTGGGTGTTAGTGAGGTAAGGTAGAGATTTGTCTTCGTGCGGTTTCAGACAAAGACAGAACTGGTTTCAAATCAGTAGTTTTGCCGAGTTCAGTTGAGTTGGAGTCTCCTCTACACCTGTTATGTAACTGATTTGTTAGTTTCTGCTTGTGTGCATTTTTGTGAGAAAACTGGTTCAATCTAAATTAGTGAAGGAAAGACAAATATCAGAATGTTCTAATTTTGGGAAATTTAGTGATTTGCTTAAAGTTGAACAC
>JAPMOQ010015052.1:296391-310755 GCA_026543055.1 Argiope trifasciata
CACACACACACACACACACACACACACACACACACACACACACACACGCACACACACACACACACACACACACACACACACACACACAATTAAGTATCCTGGCCTTTTTCAACTGCTCACATTCTGACAATGTTATACAACGCCATCTAGTAGCTTTTTGTGGTATTTGCATTATTGCCATAATATGAAAACCAATTGGTTATTTAAAATTTTGTGGAGCTGCGCTGGCCTAGTAGTAAGGTTTCGGCTTCGTAACCGGAGAAGTTCAATTTAGAGACCTGATTGCAGTGATTAATTGTCATGTAAGCGAATCTGGTGCATATTAAAACGTCCTTCCGCTGGTTTGGTTTGGTGTAGAGAGGGGGAGTGCCAACTCAGGTGGCGTCCTCGTCATCTGACCTCGGTTCAATATTATGAGGTCCATCCCAATAGATCCCTAGTGTTGCTTTAAAAGAGACAATATACTTAAATTAGTAATATAACTAACTTAAATAATAACTAAATTATGAGATTGTGCTATATAACATTAAACGAATACGAATTTTTGGATTACGTGCAGTAATGTAATTGTTTTGTTAATCAATCAACTTATCATAATAAGTAAAAACACCTTGTCAGACGAGGCTAAGCCTCCTAGGTACTCGGAATAAGATATGTATGAAAAAAAAGTCTTAATTAGTCTTATCCATCATTAATACAACACCTCAATAATTATTTTTGAAAATCTACATTGAAAATCTATTCTAAAATTCAATATGACAGCCTATTGTTGTCTAAAAATTATGCAAGACAGTGCTATATAGCATCATCTTAATACAAATTCATTGCTTCACGTCCAATAGCAATAATGCAATTATTTTGTTAACCAGTCAACTTACCGTAGAAGTAAAATTACTGTATTAATATATTTTTTTGGAAAATCACAATTTAAAAATATGCCAAAACAAAGCAGACATTCGCAGGTATCAGAAGAAACTATGTATGAAAAAATAAATCTAAATTCATCTTATCCATCATTAATTGAACTCCTCGATTGTTGATTTTAAAAATACATCTACTTTTTAAAAAGTAGTTCAATATAATAATATATTAAAATAGAAAAAAAAAACCCAGAAAAAACATGCAATCTCAGAAGTATGTTTTTAAAGGTAAGTAACTCAATTTCCATTCTGCAACAGTTTCCTCTTCCCACATTTCCTCGAATTCTGCAAAATTCTACAACTCCACAAAAGATCTCATTGAAAAGATCTAAGAATTCTCTAAACCATAGACCGTCTTTTAAATTCCGAACAAAAGAATATGCCTTAAAATACAATCATCGCAGCAGGCTGAAGCCATCTTTACCGAATAGACCTGGTGTCGCAATGGGATATTTATGCATTAGGGAATCCTTTTCAATCCTCTATTCGAGAAAATCTGGATTGTTGCCAAAACACGGAACTAATACTTAGCTCTTTATTGATGGTACTGTTAAGAGGACGACCTAATTTTTCGACCTCCGTTTTGACTTCAGTGAAATTACGAATCTGGAATTCTACTCATAATGGATCATTAAGCAGATTGTGAATCATATTAAATTCATTTGAAATATCCATTTTCGAGTTATTTTCCGTACAATTCTTTCAGACGGTTTCACATGAAATATGGGAGAAATAAATATGGTTTGGGGCAAAAGAGTTGGAACAATGTTAAAGGAAATATTAATGAATAATATATTTTTAAATAAATTTCGATTGAAGAATTTTGCTTTTGTACTTCCTGCTTGTGATATGTTTGCAAAATATTATTACATTTTTTTCTTTTCTTTTTTAACTGCATTACAATAATAAACCGAAATTTGTTTCATTTTTTATTGTTCTTTTTGTACAATTAATTTTACTATCAGTTAATAAATCTTAATTAAATAAAAACCATTTTATTTATTCTTTTACTCATAAAATAAAATATCGTTTGCAATAAATAATCTTCAATAATTATATATTGATGCAAACGAAATCCAATGAATAAGAAAATGCAAACGATATTTTATATTTTAAAACTTGTGTTAAATTAGTAAATGCTAATTTTTGAAATTAAAACTGGACACTAAAATGTTTGAAAAAAATCCTTCATCAATATGTTTTATTTAAAAAAGGTTCCTTAAATAATATTTTTACAATTAAATATTCAAATTAATGGAGTTTATATATTTTATAAGAATAATTAAAAATAATATTCACCAAAATAATGAATTATGGTTATTAAAATAAAAATTGCTTTTTAAAATTGTTAATGACTTATGGAATCGCAGGAAATAGTTTACGATCCAGTCAATTTCTTTTATATTGACTTATTTATTTCATGTTTTTAACAATATTATTTCCTTAAACTTTTTGATAAATATTACGCTATATGAATAAAATAATAATATTTGGAAAAGTATATTTATTTTCTGATAATATAATTCAGATAATTATATCCATTTATTAATTTTAGCAGAACACAAAAAGTCTTCTGATGATTTATTTAATAATTGGGAATTTACTAATTTTTATTTAGAAATTATAAAATAAATTCCTTAGAACTGTTCACATCATTCATGATTTTAATTTCACAACATTTCTTATTTTAATTACTCACTTATTTCTAATTTATAATTATTTCTAAGGCTTTTTTTTATTTATAAATAATAAAATATAAATTAATGGCTTAAAAAATGTCCTACTAAATATATGTACACATTTCTTTTAATAGTTTAATTTAGTGGTACTTATATGTACCAGCTACTAGAAGCTTTACTAAGTATTCCTATTTAAATAATAAAATATAATTTAAATATCTGAAATAAATTAAAGAAATAAAATGAGTCTAAGTAATCGATATTATGTATGTTATGATGTTTCAATAAAATAATATTTAAAAATATTGAATTTCCAATTATATAAATTTATCGATTTTGTAAATTCTTTATACACTATAATGAGCATTATTATTTCTTATTTATATTTAATATAATTTATTTTTCATAAAATAAATTTGCAGGTGTAATGCAGGTAACATAATTTATTATTTTTTTTAAATAATCAAAGTGGGTTTTATTAATTATCATTCCAAAACATTTGTTTTTCAAAATAAAACAATTTAATTTAATTTAATTTAATAAGTATTATTAGCAGTATTTTTAATTTAGTAAATTTAAATTAGGAAAAATAAAATTCTTGACTAAATTTATTTCAAATACATTCTTTATTTACTTAAAATCTTATAATCAAATTTTTATGATTATGTGTTAATTTTATTAAGTTCCAAATTATAGACTTAAAAAATCGTTTTAATACCTTTTATTAATTTCTTTTTTTTTTAATTTTAAATTACTCCTATGAGCTCGAATTCACCAAAAATGCCCCATACGACAAATTTCAGATTTGGGCGTTTTCGGGCACATAACTGAAATCTAAGTGTGAAATATAATTAATGGACATTCTCTTATACGAAACGGCGGTTAGAAAAATGCCTTTTTATACATGCGACATTATTCTAGATGGTGAGACTTCCGAGATTTTCAAAAATCGAATATATATAATACATTAATTTTTCTCTAGAAAAGCAAATTTATTACATTTATTAATAAAATAATACATTTATTTTTCTTTTGTTTAGGCAGTTAAAATTACAAAAGTAAAGCTTCAGTTTCAAATTATAACTAATTTATGATTTGGGAAATTAAAACCCAAGCTATGTAGTATATATTGTCGTAACCTTTGCATATTTTCGAAAACTTAAATGATTTTGACAATAAACTTTTACAAAAATGTCTTTCTGGTAAAATATTCGAAATATTCCCGATAAAATGAATTCAAAAAGCTTTCATATACACATAACATCGATATTTTAAATTCACTCTATATAAAGTTTCGAGACTTTGCATTTCTAAAACATAAATATAAGTAAGTTCACACTTTTCCTAAAAGTGCGTTGACTATGTATTTTAATTCTCAAACTTTTCATAAAAGTTTGTTGAAAATGCATTTCAATACTTACATACTAGTTTTGTATTCCAATTCCAAGGAATAAAAGGCATCAAATCTTAGGGAAGTTAATATTTTCGACAAAGTTTAGTATACAGTTTAAAATATATTCTTAAGACGCCTCCAGAATCGGTCTGTATATCAATAGTACACTATTTGAAGCATAATTTCACAGAATCATGTATTTTCTTCTGCATTTATTTGATACAGTTTATGTTAAGAATTGAAAATATTTTCATTGGATAGCTGGATTTTCTGTCTATTTTGTGGCAAAGAAGTTGGCTTACTGTTTCTCATAAACTATTTCGCTTTAACTTTATATTCGAATGAGTCGAAAGATACCGAAAGGAATATATATATATGTATATAATTTTACGAAGCTAAGGGCATTTTCAAAGTCAGAGAAGGCACTTTGAAATTTTTAAAGTTCGCTTTAATCCCTACCGGGAGGCAGGCTTGATTTATTTACAAATAGACGCAGACAAGGCACGTCCCAACAGCACGGCACAAGAGCAGAATTTAAGAAGAGCGAGAAATAAATTATCCCTAATCTTATATTACAAGAGATATTGATAAAGAAAATATTTTTTCACGATACTTACATATTACTAGCCGCCTTTGGTGACCAGCTGCTTCGCAATGAATAATGCGTTCTAAAATTTTCAATTCAGTCGTTAAAAGATTCAGTTATTAGTAGTTAAAGAGTCGGTAACTTTATTCAGAAAAGCTTTTTGTGTTTAATGCTCTAATAATTTATTGGCTATGCTTCCAAAATATTAAAAATGTTTTTTTCGGTGATGTTGCCAACATATTAAATATGTTTTTTTTTCAAGAAAGCGAAAAAGGGAAAAAACTATTGAATAAATGATTTAGATGCTGCAAACGATTATAGAAACCTTGGCTTTGTATTTATGTTTTTAGAAAATATCACATTTTATAATGGAAAAAAGAATTGTTGAATTAATGATACAGATAATGCAAACGATTATAGAAATATGCCATTTAGTCGGGATTCCAATGCATATCCTGTTTAAATTCAATCAGGTTTACCGTAAATAAAGAAGATTTGTTGAATGAATTATTTAGATATTGCAAACGATTATAGAAACCTTGGCTTTGCATTTATTTTTTTAGAAAATATTACATTTTTATTTTATCTAGTCCCGTGCTAAAAGTTGCATTTCTTTAGATTTAATTTATGATGACAGTTTTTTTTTAATTTTAAGTATAGAGCTTTATTATAAGTATAGATTAGCCACCTTTGGTGACCAGCCGGTTTGCCATTCTTAATACTCTTTAAAACGGTCTGGTAAATACTTTATGTAACGTCATTATCAATTGATTTATGCAACATTTCTTTTAATGGCTCTTTCATCAAAATATTTTTAAGGTACACATTTTAATAGTCATATAATTCACTCTTGCTACTATAAAGGCCTGAAGCTTGTAATTTACTAAATGTCTTTAATTATATGTCAACTCTCCCGAAAATTCAACTTTCATTTAAAGTCGAAATGATTAAACTGCAAATTGATATAAAAACATTTCTTTTTACCGAAACCAGGATTTTCTTTAAATATAAGTAAAAGAGAATCATTATGTGTTCTACTGAATAATTTCAATAATTTATGTAATATTCCAAGACTTATTCTTATTATTAACTTTAAGTAACTTTATTTCACAGATATAAATTTTTCTGGTGATTAAAATATAACTTAATTTCTTTATAATGTAACATAATTTTCTGAAAAAAATATTCTTTCATCCATTTTATTCGACAGATAAAATGTGTTGTAATTTTTTAATTGCAATTACTTTTCATATTTTATTTTATATCTCTTAATTCAATTCCATAATCATTATAGAATCCTAATATAATTATTCCTTAAATTATTTTTATACGGTATCATCGCCGAAAATGAATATTTATTTGAAATAATAAATGAATCGATAAATACAAAAATCTGAAATTATTTAAGACTTGCACTTTCATTTGGAATTAATCATAGCACAAAATTATAACATTAATATGTCAGTTAAAGTGTGTATAAATATTTTATTCATATATTTTAAAGATATTATTAATTTCTTATCTAACATATTTATTAAAAACATTGAAGTCAAAAGAAAATAGCAAAAGCTTGAGTTTTTGATATATTTACTCTTGATAGAGTCTATACTATTACAGCTAATGTGCAATTTAACTTTAGTACAGATATATGAACTTTTTCTGATGATTAAAATGTAAATTTCTTCATAATGTTTTAAATTTTTTTGAAGAAAAAATATTATTTCCTCCTTTTTACTAGATAAATAAAATGTGTTTCAATTTTTACATAATAATTATTTCCCATATTTTAATTTATATTTCTTATTTAATTTCAATAAACATTGATGAATTATTATTTTTGCATTTCATAAATTATTTTTTCTATGAAACTAATCTAAAAAAAATATTTTTTTAAAAAAATGAAATAATAAATAAATTGATAAATACGAAGCTTCAAACTTTTCAAGTTTTGCATTTTTATTTTGAATTAATTATCGTTCAAAATTCCAAAACATTAGTACATGAGCAAATGAGTAAAAAATAAATTACAAAATTCCTTTCTTAGAAACATGAAATATTCAAAATTGTTTTAGAAAAGGTTTTAAAATTATTTTTAATTTACAAAGTATCAAAAAAATATGTATCAAATATAATATGCAAAAACATTTACAACACAGTTTCACTTTCTTAATGAAACGCTATGAGTAATTTTTTCTATAATTATTTTTTAGACTTCTTTTATCGAGCGAAATATATAATTATAAATTAAAATATCAGTTTTTAAGGATATCTTTTCATTCTTAAATTAGAAATATGTTAATATTCTTTTATGTGGACATTCTTGTACAAAACATATGCAGCTCTAATTTCTTGCTATTATGAAACTGTGTACATTCAATAGAATATTAATTGCTTTTAATTTGGTTCATTTACATTTTGAATAAAATTTAATAAATATGTTAAATGAAAACTTTTCAGTGGTAGAATTTTGCCTCATTAAAATACAAAATATTTAAATATCAATTTTGTTCTTGGAACTTTTCTATGGATTTGAAACTTGATACAATAAAGAAATTCTTAATACATCGTTGCATATTAGTCTTCTAATAATTGCATTTGTATCTGTATAATTAAAACGCCTTGAATGAATTTATTATGAGACATAACATACTCTACTTTAAGATATCAAATTTTAATTATTTTCTCAATTTAAATATCTATTTAATTCAAAAAAATACCTTATTCACATTTTATGAATTTTTTTAATTAGAATCATATTTGCTCGATTAAAAATAGTTTAGAATTATGCTTAAAAAAGACGACTTTTTAGTACATCATTGTCCAAAAAGTAATGAGATTGTAAAAAATTATTAATAGGAATTTAGTGATCTGATCACAGAATTATATGTTCGAGTCTAGCCAAAAATTTTGTAAGATATTGAAAGATGTTATAACTTTTTGAGATGTTATAACAATTATGTAAATTTTATCAGCCTTACAGTGGTATTGGGCATTCTGCTGCTAGTTAGTCTAGAATTTCTAAAAAAGACCAAGATCAATGGTTTCATAATAAATGTGGCATATAGTATCATATAATGTCATTCAAATGACCTTGTAGCTCTACCTACCATATGATATGATCCAGTATAAGCAGGAAGTTTCCCTTTTTACACCCATACTTGTGTAAAGAAACATTTAAATTAATTCCTCCAAGATTTAAAAGGAGTCGCTTTGCAGTATTAATTAATTCTCGTATGGGGAAAAATTCCTTTATAAAAGAATTGATGGTAACAATGATAGTGGGATTTCTAATAACAGTTGCTCTCATATATTTTAGTTTTCCTGGTAAATGGAAGTTAAATAACATCTGACAGTCAGAGTGACACTTAACACCTAAAACTTAACACCACACCACACCTCCATTTCTAGAGCTCACGTTGCCCCTTTCCGGTTTGGTATAGATGTAGGTGGACTTTATTAACAAAAAAAAAGTACACAACAATGAATTTGAAAGATACAGAAAAATGACTAAATATATAAAAATACAACATAGCAAGTGATGATAAATGCTTGACTGAAACTGGAGCACAAGAAACTGGATGAATGAGCATAGTAATATACAGTATGAATGCACAAAAGAGTTAAAAATATTGAGAGGGAGATGAAAATCAAGTTATGGGTAAAGTACGAGCTGTATTAAATGGTGACCTAAGAGATAATAGAGTTACTCTAATTGAAGAAGCTTTCCCTGATCAATTAGGAATCTAATCATGTTTATGATTCTACTTTTGGATGATGGATTACTAAGGACTCTTTTGTACCACATACTTTCTAGCGATGATGAGGGTTTTCTGAGGTACCATGAAGGAGTAAAAGGGCAAGAAGTCGCAAAGTGAATGGGATCGCCGATTTCTCCACAAGAGCAGTGATCATTTGCTGATAGATGGAAGCGGTGAAGAAAAGACGGGAAAGGTCCATGTCCAGTGACAAACATGATTTCTTCACGAGTCCAGGAGAGTGGTTGCAATTTTACTGTTTTGATGACTTTAAAAACAGAACGACTCGTATTTCCATTATCCTAAAGATTTTGCCATTTTCGTATAAATATTTTCTGCAGGGGCTTTTTAAGATGACATCGGGACTTTGGGACTTCCAATGGAGCACCTTCAATAATAGCTGCTTTTGCAAGAATATCAGCTTCTTCATTACCCCGATAACCAGCATGGGCTTTGATCCATCTTAAGAGGATATTTGGGTTTTGGAGGAGAAGGAACTGAATGTCACGCGCGAGTTGATGTCCCTGGAACCTCTTAGCAATTAATCAGAAAAAGTTCATGTATAGTGTTTCAAATTCCTTTTCTTGAAGCGTTTCAGGGATGATTCGGCCAAAGCCATATTTTGAATAAAAAATAAACTATGAAAACCTAAAAGTAAGTGAGGCATCTGATAGTCAAAGCGACATTTTCACTTTTTAGTAGCACTTTATGTACTATGTATACTATTTACATAGGATGCTATAAAGGTGCAACTTTCTTTTCTTGAAGTTTTTCACGGAAGATTCAGCCAAAGCCATGTTTTGATTAAAGAATAAACTATGAAGACTTAGAAAGAAAGTGAAACATCTGATAGTAAACGCGACATATACGCCTCTTGGTAGCACGTTATATACTATGTATATTATTCACATAGCATGTTATACTTTTTCAAATTCTTTTTCTTGAAGCTTTTCAGGGAAGATTCGGTCAAAACCATGCTTTGATTAAAAGAATAAACCATGAAAAAATGGAAAGAAAGTGAAGAACCTAATAATCAAAACGACATTTTCATTGCAACAAACACAAATGAGCTTGCATTTTCCAATATGAAAATCTTTTAATATTCACATCAATTTTGGCATGAAAAGAGAGTAATACGGAAAATTTCTAAATTGAAAATTATTAGCTAAGATGGCACCTGTGTTCTTGTTCGATATTTTCCTAAGCAAAGCACGTATATAAAAACACTAAAGCGACATATTGTTCAATGCCTTCTTTTTATATAATTGATAGACTTGTATATGCAAGTAAAGAATCTTAGTTTTCATAATTTAAACTGTATTTATGTCATATAATTTTACAGAATTTTGCGAAATCTAATATATGATTATTGCACTTAATTCGCAAATTATTGAGTAAATTAATTTGCAACTAATTCGTTATTGAAAGTTTTTTCTATAATTGACAATTTTAATTAAGTTTTAATAGTTACTCTGTCAATTTTTTGCATAAGAGATTCAATTTGATTACTGTTTAATTTATACAACTGGAGTTACATAATTACGAATTCTATATGAAATGTATCTCGCGTTAGAAACTTATATATTTTATGCATTGAAAAATAAATTATTCATTTAAATAAAATATTTAATAAAAATATTTGCTTATATTTTTTATAAAAGACAAAATTATGCTCCTATTTAATTAAAGAAACTTTTGTTATTACTTTTATACTGCATTCCATGCCATACTTTCTTTATTTTTTATAATAATATTTTTATCTAGATATCATCTGCGATTTAATTTAAATTTTTATTGATTTTCAACATACCTTCCAGACACAGATATTGCTGCTAGGCTTTACTATTAAAAGGACGGAATTCAAGGGAAATTAATTATACAGTTATATGAAAACATTAGTTTTACACTTAAATAAACTAACTAGTAAAGAATTTTTTTATTAAACTAAAAGTAATTATAATGTGAGATAGAGCTTATGTAATGTATATTGAAATAAAAGAAGAGAAGCATATATGCGAGGTTGATCCAAAAAGAATTTACAAGCAGCGGTATTTGGAAAATAGAAATTGTGGATGGGGATATTGTTACCCAGAGTTGAGACAAATGATACTAGTTATAACAGACCGTTTGTTAGAGCAGATAATGCTAGTACTGAGATCTGAAACAGCGACAGTAATGGCAAGACGTCTAGAGGAGTGGTTCCACACAGTCGTGGTACTATTTCTACGGACCAAGAACTTGTCCCCATCAGACGTTCACCGACAAAACGTTAAAAGTGTAGGGACGAAGCAATTAGCTGGCAACAAGTGACAAAATGGTGTTATTTTGTTGAAGCTGGTAGAGAACAAATGATAAATCGAAATATGGAAAAGTCAAGGTGATAGATCTGGAACAACCCCCCATACAGCCCCTATTTAGCTCCCAATGACCATTTCCTTTTCTCTATATGTAATGAACAGTTATCCCAAATAAGGTTCATATCATACGGTGATGTTCTAAAAGATGCTGAAAACTGGCATAATAGCCAGGCACCCGATTATTACCAACACTAGTTAAACAAATTGCTCCAACGGTGTGATACCTGCCTTATCATTTTTAGTGACAATGTAGAGACTACTAGAGTAGCCACTACTTCCCAAACAAAGCTCATATCACATGGTGATATTCTAAAAGGTGCCCAGAACTGGTTCAATAGCCAAAGACATGATTATTATCAAGATGGATTAAACAAATTGTTCCAAAGGTGTGATAAATGCCTCAACATTTTTAGTGATTATGTAGAGAAGTAATCACCACAATGTCGACAAATTACGGATTACTTTTTGTGTCTATTGTTAATAGGGGATTTTTTCTTTGCTTTGTAATCTTTTTTAGGATTACAGCTGGTATATATATATATATATATATTCTGAATTATAAGAATAGCTAAAGGTAATTTGATAATTAGAGTTAGGGAATCTATTTTAGTTTCATCCTAATACTAAGATTTTTTTGTGTGTTTCTTTTCAGAGCATTGTATCGGCAGAAACTATGCCTCTTTGTGACATGGGCCCTCAAATTTTCACCAATACAGGATTTTACAAGGTAAGGTTTTTTTTTCAATGTTAACATTAATTTGTTAAAAAATGTTTTTACTTCTTATAAATTTCAGAGACGATCATAATTTTTTTGTAACATGTCTATATGAAAGCATTTAGACTTTTATAATTTTACTTACCGGAAAGATCGTTTTTATAGCTATTGCATTACTGATTAAAACAATATGAAAAACTTGTTGTTTCACATGTCGGTACTTTGAAATCCACTTTCGAATTTGGCATCTCAAAAAAACTTTGAAATTCACTTTTGGTCATTCTAGTTGGTAGTACATTAATTTGAATATGGTGCAATAAATATCCTTTGATAAAAAAAAATGGTATATTAGAAAAAAATTCCTGTTTGGACATCTCATTTTTTGACATGTTTTGGAATTACTACATCTGCTTTGCTACATTTGGAATTGCTACATTGCTTTTTCATTAAAACTTTTAATTAATTAAATCGATTAAATTAATGACTGAATGCTCTGTCAAAATGTGAATTGCACCGAAACATTTAATAATTATCTAAAGACTCATTGTGTTCCCTTATTTCAATAGCAAATCAAAATCTTAAATGTGGAAAATCTGATTACCGCGAATGGTGCACATTAAATACCCTGGTATCATACTTCTTCCATCTTGTGTGGCGTGGATATTTACAAAGGAGAGGTGTCTTCCTCACCATGATTCAAAACTACATAGTCAGTCCCAAAATAGATCGGGCCGCGGTGGCCTGGTGGTAAGTTCTCGGCCTCGGAACCAGATCGTTTCAGGTTCGATACGCGATTCCACCGAAGAGCCGTCATGTGAGGGGGTCTCTTGCAAGCTAAATCTGTCAGGCCAAACTTCCACCCACTGGTGTGGTGTGGAGAGGGGGTGCCAGTTCAGGTGTCGTCCTCGTCATCTGACCGTGGTTCAACCGTTGGTCATCCCAAAATAGCCCTCGTGTTGCTTTAATAGGGACGTTAATACAACTAAACCAAACCAAATCCAAAATAGTTCAGGAGCTCAGGAGTCATATTTGTCATCTGAACGCGGTTCATAATTTAATGCAGTTTAAATCTTCTGATATTTGCTTCGTATTTTGGATAACAATTAAAATTTTTGAACTCTTATACATTAAGTATATAATAACACTTACTCTGTGTAAATGCAATGATCTATAAAAATATATTTCTTTATAACTAAAATAAATATCTTTAGTAAAATAATTATTTGCAATATGTTATTCTTTGTGACATATATGAATTCATATTGAATGCGTTATTCTCATTTATTAATTAGCAAAAAATTAACATTAGATAAGTTTATCTTCTTCGACAGAATTATAGTTTGAATTTTTGACAACCAGTAATAAACTCTTATCTAGAGAGATGAAAATTTTGGACTTAACTGGAGACGTAGTGGTAGACGAAACCACATTTTCTTTATGCTCAAATTAAGTTTTGCAATGGAAGTATTAGTATGAAAATCCACCAATATTTTCTACTGATATTTTTCATTATATATAAATATGTTTAAAAAATTGTCGAAATATATTATTGAAAAAAGTGTTTGAGTTTGAACATGTATTTTCTTCTCAAATTTTGCACTAATCAATATTCTTGAATGAACACATTATAGGTGATATTTATTTTTCAAATATGCAAAGGTATATAGAAAACAACGTAATGGAAAAATATATCAATTATATGAAAAAAAAATGAAAACGAGTAATATTTATCTTTTTTTTTTCATCCGTTTGTGTGAATATTGTAGTATAGTACACGAAAGAATTATAAACATTCAAGTTAAGTACTAGTATAAAAGTCAGTCCATAAATTCTTTAGATATTTTCCTTGGTATATTAATATATTTTCAAACTTTTTCCAAATGCATTATCACTAGGAAAATTAATTATATTTGAGCCTTTATTTCAGAATAAGCCGAATGTGAATTTCATCAAAAAATCTTCTGTGCAATTATCCTTATCATTAAAATCACTTTTTGCTTCATTTAAACGTCTCTCGAATTCAGCTTCATAAGGCTATTCGTAAGTTGAATGGTATTTCTAGGACAAAATTGTAGAGAAAACTTTTAAGCCTTATATACTACTGGAATACTAAAAGAGAGGTATGATTTGATATATGTGGCGCAAAGAAATAGTTGAAATATTTTTTTTTAAATATCTTCTGAAATCCGTTGAAATTGTGAGAAGGTCATGGAATGAATGTAAGGAAGGTCACGGAATTTGAAACAAGGTCATTCCATTCAGCTAAACTACAAATAGAATAGGGGTGGCCAAAAGTCCACCATTAGAGGACATATATACAGCAGTTAAGAGTTAATTCAAACAATTATTATTTAAAACTAATTAATAACTTTTTTAACACTTATAAGTGGCAATTAACAGCAGCTATAAGGAATAAAATTTATTCAGATAATTTATGATAAAGGATTGAATTTTAGATGCATTTTATTATTGGTATTTCAGATATTAGGAAAGTTGGAATAACTATAAAACCCTTTAATTTGAACTATTACCGTTGAAATTATAGATATATAAATCTTTATAATATATAGATATAATACATTAATATACAATACTTAGGTATAATACTAATTTATATAGATATAATACTTTTTATAAAATTAACCATGGATTACTCGTATATTATTAAAAATAAAATATATTACTAATTTAAAAGCAATATTCGTTTTAAAAGTTGACTTAAAAGACATTTTACCTTATTGTTAAGAATTAAGAATAACAGAAATAATCTATCACAAACTTAGCTCAAATTCGAACAAAAAAGTTACAATGATATATTATCTGTCAAAGTATATCCGAAAATCGTTCATTCTTTTCTTTTATTTTCTCACCAAGTATCTTGTTTTGAAATGTTTTGCCTCATCCAGTTGTGCAATAAAGCTTAGGTAATCGAATTCCTAATTGAAATCGGAAGATATCC
>JAPMOQ010015052.1:310765-327702 GCA_026543055.1 Argiope trifasciata
TGTGTCCATATAAGGAATATATGAAGAAAACTATATTTACTTTCTGTATCGTTAATGTATTCATTGTTGATCTTTTAGAGTACTATTTTTTTATTAGATAATCCTTACTTAAGTTTTTGCCCATTAAAATCTTATGTGCATAAATATGAAATTCTTTTTATGCTTAGTTTATGTGATTTTGACCGCACAAGCTATAAAAAGAACTTCTTTTTAAGTATTGTGAATGTATATTCCACTAATGAAAAAAGAGGGTATCTCCATATCTGTACATATTGATCCTCCTTCTTACATAACTTTGTAAAAAGGATAATGTGTCTTTTGAAAGTATTTATTTTTTGAAACTTTAATTTTAAAAATAAGCAAATTTCTTGTGTTTTTCAATATTAACTCTTTAAAATATTATAGTAAAAGGCTGAGATTTACACCCGTTTAAATTAAGAAAATGTCTTATTGAATTAGACATTATTTGATGCTATACAATTAAAAATATATTTCTTGAAAATTCAGAAATCTATTTAATTTGCAATGAAATTACAGAAATATTATTGTTTCAATAAATATTTCATGGCATGATTTTCTTTTATTATCTTTAAGCAATAAAAGATTGTGCTTCTTTACCTTGGTAATAGCGCTTTTAACTAAAAGTTTGTATGTAAAATAAGAGAGTGGAATTATACAAGAGAGAAAAGTATTTTATATTTAATATAGGTTACCTAGATACTTAGGCAATTTTATTGTTATTAATATGATTATAATATTCATATTATTGGTATTAATATATGAATATTATTATCATATTAATATAATTATAATTATTCATATTATTGGTATTAATATGAATTGTATTAGGATTATTAAAATGAAGCAGTTTTAATATTGTTAATGATTTCTGATCCGTCGGGTTCTCATCTGTGTATAGTGGATGTATGGTGCGAGCACACAATGAACAGTCCTTTAGTAGAAAGGCAACGATGACGTGTATTTACGTGAAAACAGGACAGCACAAAGGCGACGCATATTTAAGGTTAGCAAATACGTAGAGTGAAGATGGACACATAGCAGCACACAACAACAGTAGCCCAGAAGTAAATATAAAGTAGTAACATTGTTCACATCTCACAAAGTGGTCAGACGGGATTCAGCAGGAGAGAGGATCCTCTGAGCTTTGCTCTACGGTCTCTCTAAACTGCTGAAATTATCACCTGTGTCTTCTCGCTTTAACTGCCGGCTCACCAATTTGCTACTATCCCTCTGTTCAGGTCTACTATCCACGAAAGAATACGACATACAACAATCCAGTATTCAGCCAATGCTTCTATAATCTCTCTGTGACTTGACTTCTATTCCCCATGATCATATGAAGACCACCCCAATTTGAGAGTGTCAGCCTTATATAGTTCTCGGGAGAAGGGGAAAGCTTCTGGACCAATCAGGACTCATTTGGACTTATCTTGGTTCCTAATAGATGGACCATGAAAATTCTCCATATTTTGAGTACTATCCATTTTGTCGCCAAATTTGCCAAACGGTCGCCAAGCTCTGTTATCACTTAAGCGACATCCGACAGCATCCAATAAAGATGACTGTAAATCAGTCTTTCTTATGAGGACTTTAACCATGGTAGGAGGCAAATTTACAGGTTCGTAACAATATCTTTTACAATTCCGTACTTAAAAGTGCTTTTTTAAGGAAATCATAGACATATCCAGGGTAAGTTGGATTATCATAAGAAATCTTATCTACCGACTAATTACTAAATGAACAACTGATCTAAATAGTCTCTTTTGAAGTCTACGAATCCCTATCCATATCAAATTGACATTATGAATTCTTGAAAAAGTCAAATTAAGTTTTGAGTTTAATTAAACCGTAACCTTTTTGTATACGAAACACAGAGAAAGAATTATAATCATCAAACATTTCGAATTCAAGAATATGATAAAGCTCTACATTTTAAACCCCAATAGGTGTTCGAAAAGCACCTTTTTAACCTCTTGCCTGATTATCCCGAATTATATTGGGTTCTTATATATTGCATTTAATTATGATCCCGATAAAACTCGAGCAAAGCAGAATTTGTCAGTACGATTTATTTCATCACGGATTAATTCGTTCAGGAGGAAATGAAAGGAAATAGTCAGCTTTGATTGACAGTTTGCAAAGTTTTCTTAGTTTCGCAGTTCTTTTAGTGGGAATGGTTATGTGTTTTCCTTATTGTATAGTATACGCCTGCTTGGGGATTAGTAATGAATGAAAAAGGATAGTTGCGTTGAAAAAAATGAAATAATAGCAATCAATGATTCAGGATGGTGAAAGCGATGATTTCTCAAATAGTGATTCTTGCAATTGAAAATAAATCCAATCCAACGAGACAGTGTACTCTGTGCTTCTGTAAAAGAGATTCAAAAGGTGAACCAGCAAGAAAAGATACCAGACACCAGAATACCATTGTGTTGTCCCTTGTTTCAAAAACTAACATACAAAGACTGATATTTAACTTTTTTTTCATTCGCAAGAGTTAAGTCGGGATAATAAACTCATATCCAAACTAAATGCTTTAATATGCTTTAATGCCCATACATTTAAAATGCTTTAATGCCCATACATTTAAAAATTCAACTTAAAACTTACATATTTTATTTTGTTTCGTTTCGTTTCTTTGTTTTTAGTAATAATCATTTTTTAAAAGTTGTGATGATTTTTTGCAATTTTATTTGAAAAAAAAAAGTGGTTAAAGCATGGTTTTGGTCCGCTTATTTTTTTTGTCTATGGTGAAGATAACCCAAAGCCTCTTTTTGTTAGACGATATAATTTCGTATACCGTTTCTACACTATTTTATTAAATTTTGAGCTCCCTTGAGTAGATGTCTTTCTGTCGAATACAAGTAAATATGATAATACAAAACGAAGAGAGTTATATATAAGTAAAATTATGTTTGAATATTTAATATCAGTATTGAAGGCATCTGTTAAATTTTGAGCCAACTGTCTGTCGATCAGTATTTTCAGAAACAGGTAACCATGATAAAAAAAAAAACTCTTTGACTTAAATGCATTAAATTTTATAATGGAGTTTACTATTATAAGTGTAGCTATGCCGATTTTTTATTTCAATCGTTCATTAAGAACTTATGTAAAATACAAATTGTGGACATGAATACTATTAACAGCAAACGAGGAATTAATCACCAAAATAATAATCATGGATCACTCGCTAGATTCCGTTAAAATGCTCATTTCCTGCAAAAATTAATAGTTTCGAATTACTTCATTGTCATGAAAGGCATTCTTTGAGATAATTAATTTATTAGAGAGAAAGGGAAGGCTTAAGAGAGACCATACCTGTTTTTAATTTAATGGAACTCAAAAGTGATTTATTTTAAATATAATTTCAGTTTTAATTTTAACAAGAACATTCAAGTAAGCATGATTAATTTGCATTTATCATTTACCTTTTACTTCAGTAAAAACAATAATTATCTACTTAAAAATACAAAAAAATACTCAAAATTAATGTATTTATGTAACAAAAATTATTTAAGGATTTGTAAAGAACTTTTGAATAATTACAGTTAGTAATGTATGCTTGAGCATATATTAGTGTTTTCTCCACCAAATCATCCAATACGTTAAAATAATGCTCCGAAAAAACCGACACCAGCTATTAAGAACTCTAAAACTAACAAACCATTAGAAATGACTAAAAAAACCCAAAATATTTTGGTACAAAGAAAATGACGTCATTAAAAAGTCCTCAACGAAAAATGCCAAGAACCAACTCACGTACTAAGAACTACACCATATTAAAATATAAAACACGGCAATTATTTATTTTCAGATGCTGGTACAAAATTAGAGTAACAAATTCCCTTAATTTTATTCAACCTAAAGTTAAAGCAACACTTTCTTCCATATTACTTTATTTATTCTCCGGAATTTATGACCACATAGTCAGAAAGTAGTGCAACACATTAAAAATTAATTAATGGTCTTATTTAAAGCATTAGTTTAGCACGTTATGAAACTGGTTTGTACTAGTGTATGCTAGAAAGGGCGCTAACGTGTAAATGAATAAAAATAGATTATATGCGACTATTTTACGTGACTAGATTACTTATAAAATTTAACAGAATTCTCGAAGGGAATACTTTATACTATATACTTTATAAAGGATATTAAAATAAATATTCTTAAATAAGAAAACAAAATATTATTAAATTGCGATTTTTATCTATTCTTATGAATGTTGAAACATATTTGGAAATTATGAGAAATAAGTAAAACAAATTGACCGCCTCTGACAATCAATTTGTTAATCTAGATTATTGAATATTTATGCTGTTACAAGGAATATTTAAATTGAAAAGGTAAGAAAAGGCGCAACAACGTAACTTTTAACGTATTTGCCAATGTAGATATGGGAGAATGTAGCAAGACATCTAGGGATGCAGTAGTCGCTGGTGTAGATAGGAGCATGCGCAGGAAGAGAGAGAGCTCAGCTCATTTGTCCTGAAGTGTAGAGTACATCCATCATAATGTAACTATCAACTGCGATTTGTACTGTAAAACACACGGATTTAGCAGGTCCATCAAGAACAAAATACCTGGTCACTCAGAGAGGGTGTGGTTTTGCTGCATGGTAACACACGCCCACACGTCTCCAGGTTCCCACACGCGGAATTGGCGTGTGGGAACACACAGTTGAAATGTTAGCAGCTTGGCCATTATCCCTGCAGCCCAGACATGTCTCCTGCGATTGTCACATGTTTGATCCCTTGAAAAAAAAAACCCATCTGAAACGAAATCACTTCAACTCCGACAGCAAATTCAAGGATGCTTTGAAGGAATAGCCCTTGCCACGACCACATGAATTCTGGGAACAAAGAATTCTTCGGCTCGTTAATTGATGAGATCATTGTGATCAGGCCTATATTACAAACTTTAAATAAAGTCTTCATTTATCCCCAAAGTGTCACTGCGTACTTTTTCATTTTGGAACTTTTGTAATTATTAAAATGTGGCGCATTTCATTAAAAAATCCGTTTACCTTGTAATTTGATATGCCTAAAACGAATTCAATTAAGACTTTTAACGCAGATTATAAAGTATATAGATTACGATATAAAAGTGGAAGGGAAAATCCAGATCAGTACTGAATGATAGAAAAAAGCACATGCTCAAATGTTTTAATGGGGAGATTGAATTACATTATAGTATTTAAAAACAGTACTTTACCGTTATATGTTACTTTTCCGCAACGAAAAAATCGCCAAATGATCGATAGACGGAAGAAGTGAAAAGTCGCCAAAAATGCAAAATGACGTCAAATTTCAAATAGATACACTTCGCAACTTTGTTTGCGTTTTGTTCACATTGGCGACATTTGTTTTGTCATTCGCTTCGCTTGGCGACTTGATTTGCGTTTGGCTCACGTTTGCAACATCTTGCGCCCGTATAAAGGAAAAGTACCTCAAAATATTTAGATAGCATATCAAATTGAATTTAAGAAACTGCATAAGAAAATTTGTACGAAAATGATATTTATAACATAAAATTTTTTTATTTCAATATAACATTATTATAAAGGGCAATTTATATAAAAAAAAAGTTACAACTGGAGTTAAGATTAATGTATGGGCTCAAATATTATTCATCCCCAAATCGAGAAAAAAAGAAAATCGAGAATTTTTTTTTTAAATTTCAACTTTAACAATTCTTTGTACATTTTAGAGAGTTTTCTCTCAGATTGGCAGTATTTCTATATAATGATTAAGAAACAATGCATTAATCTTAAATCTATCATGATTATTTATCTGGCTGCATTATGCTTATTTCTTTAGTTGATTGAATTTTTTTGCTTTAAGTCTGTTTTTTTTTTTTGTTTCTTTTATATCTTTTCTCTAAATGAATGAACTCTAGTAGTAAGCCGAACTATCTGAAGAACACTTCTAATAATATTTTTCAGTTTCTGAGCATTTGATTCATTACAATTTTAAAAATGTTCCGTGAATTAAATAATCTAAAATTCGTATGACGTTTTGTTTTTATGACTGTTGCCATTCGTCAATTAGTAATAAACCCAATTTCTGTGCAACGTATGTATACTTATAAAACGGCGTTTTATTGATTAACATATTGATAATGTTAAATTTTAGATAAAATATATATTTCTAAGTATATTGAAATTATGTAAAAATATCTTGAAGTTGGTGGGTTTTTATATTAAAATCAATAAATATGCTAAATGGTTATAAAATATTTCCTTGATTATAAATAATATTTCAAAGGGTCCATTGAATACATTAATGTAAAATCTTTACGGTGATAACTAACTTATTAACTTATTAATTTCTTAATAGTTAGTAAATATAATTACAAGGTAGTTAGTGTAGATGTTATAATCAATTAATTTTGTAGTAGTTAGTAACTATAATTATTATTTAGTTAGTGTAGATATTAAAGTTAATGAAAAAAAGACTTTTATATTCAATCGTTATCAAAATGGTATCAACGGAGAATGTTCAATGTTTTCAAAGAATGGAATAAACCATTTTAGATTTTATCAATCAGTTAATAGTGGTGTTATATCCACTTATAAATAGTTGTACGCCTAGTGAAAACATAATTGTATCATTATAGCATCTCATTTTTGTACTTCTTACTCATTTTATTAGTCCTGTGTTTAGATATATTTATTTCCCGTTAACTTTTTAAATATTTTTCATGTTTAAAAAATTTACATAGTAAATGTTGTTATTATTAAATATACTTTGTTGTTTACTATATTTCAGTGTATCTATATACTAAGAAAAAATAATTATACCAATCCAGTTAAATAACAATATATAAAGAAGTTTTTTTCTAGTAAAAATGAAAATTCTACTCAAAAGGCATAATTTTTTAAAGTTATTTTTATCATTTTGACTTTTTTTCCTTTTTTAATTGTAAGGAATTTTCTCAGTACCTTGAAAACTTTTTATATCTTCTTTTTAGTAAACGTCATTCAACATGAAATCTGATCATTTTTTTCTGCGTATTTTTACCCTTTTTTTTGTTTAAAAAAACTCATCAAATCTTACCGAATGAAATTTGCTGTCATGATTTTTTTTCTAGATGTCAGAAATCGGAACAATTTCGGAGCATTCTTCTTTCGAACCTTTTTTTAGTACAAAGAACGTCATTTATATCCCATTTGATGATTTTCAAAGTCAGATTTAAATTGATATTTTTTAAAAGCGTTTTATACGAATGATTTCCCCTAAAATGGGAAATCCGTATTATTTTCTTCTTATCATGGGAGAAGCCTCAAACGATGTTGAAGCCTCAAATTAATAGGCAACATATTTTAATGCATCGAAATTCGTAGGCAACAAATTGGTGATTTATCGTTTTTTGGGTTATTAGAAAATAATCCAAAGATTTATCAAATTTGGTGATTTATCGCCAACTAAAGTTAAAGATTTCCAAATTATTTATCTCTAGATTCTAACGAATTGTCTTAATTAATTTAAATCAGTAACCAGTTTAAGCCGTATTGAAATAATCACGAGACTATCAGTTTTCGTACGCATCGATAGGTAGAAAAGGTTTGAGAATTTTCATCTCAAAATCGGTCGAATTCAGAAATTTTGTTTACCATTTAGAAAAACTGAAAATGAAACTTAAAAAAAAGTATTATATATAGCATAATAATGCCGATAGAGAAGTCTCGTGATTGTCTCAAACCGGTTTAAACTGGTTAATAACTTAAATTAATTAAGACAAATAAGGAGTTAAAAATAATAAGGCTGTCACGTGACAACTTGAAATTTACGATTATAGATTTCATAAAAAAATATTTTTAGTTTGAAAGTTTTTAAAAGTTTGCATAATGTTTGATTATATAGCAATTATTATACAATTTTTTCTTTCTTAGATCGGAATTGATAACTTTAAATTTGTTCTTATATTTAACAAAAACTTAGCACACTTATTTATAAGGATGTTTCTAATTCATATAGTGCAGTATCGGAAAGCTGGAAAAACCAATTTAATAATTAACATAACATTAAGTTTAATAATTCAATAATAAGGATGCAGAAAAGCATATAATTCGAATAATAATAAAAAAACTGATTTAATAAACGTATAAGAGCTTCATATATCATTAAATATTCAATTATGGAATTTAAAAATTGATAATGTAGAAATATTTATTTCCTCATTTCCTCATTGAGTTCTAAAAATGTTTAGGTGAAAACATTTATTCATTAAATGCTCAATTATTGAGTTCTAATAATTGCTTGGAAACATTTATTTACTCATTAAACGTTTATTTATTGAGATCTAAAAATAATAACGTGGAAGCATTTAATAAAAAAATATCTGTTGGTGCAAAAATTTTTAAATTGAAATAACAAAGAATCCCATTAAAAACTGAACTCCTCATAATTTTCTTCAAAATTTTTGCGATACAAAAGTTTAAATTAGAGAAGGTTTGTTGATTTTCTAACATATTCTTTTTTACATCTAAACATATATTTCCCAGTTTATTTATTTTAGTTTTTAACTGAATAAATGGTGCTGAGACCCTTTAATTTGTTTTTTATGATGACGAGGCACTTTGACCAAGCTTTATATGCGCATGCAGCTTTAAAAGAGGGACTTTAATCATATAAGAGCTATCCATTAAATGTTTACTTATTGATGTTGTGGCAACATTTAATAGTTTTATAAAATCTGAAAATGTCCTATATTTAAACAAGAATTATTATTAAACTATATCAAACTATCTTATTAAAAATTTCTCCTGATGATTTTTCCAAAAATATTTGAAGTTCTGAATTTTTAATAAAAGAAGGTTTGCCCATTTTCTACTATATTCTAATTTTTCAAAACTAAACATAAGTTTAATAGTTTATTAATTTTTTTAACTCAATAGATGGCGTTGAAATCCTTCAACATATTTCTTATGATAATGAGGCATTTAGACAAGTGTTGTATGCGTATGCAGCTTTAAACGTGAAGAATTTAAATTTACTTTAAAGCTTTTTATCTCATACCAAATGTCAATTTTCCAGGTTTTGTTCATTAGTTATGGCTTTCATATGAATAAGAATATATATAGACGACATATGAAATTATAAATGATAGATTTTGTTAAAAACATCTACGTTTCATATCTAAAATTGTGCAACAAATTTTATTTATATAAATAGATTAATTATCTTTTAAATTATTGTGTTTATATGAATGAGAAAATTCAAATGCATAAAAAGACGATAAATTCCTAGATGGATAAAATTCAATATTTTATTCAAATCTATTCTGTAATTGCTGAATCTGTAAGTAAAATTTAATCAGTCGAGCTCTTTATATTTTCTAATTCTCCTTTTTAATTCTATTTGGATAGATAGATAGACAGCATATTTACAATTTGTTTGAAATCTACTAATATTTAAACAAATTTATTCTAAATAATTTGTATTATAATTTTTTTTTTCAATTTCATTGAAAATATTAATATTGTATAAAGTCATTCAAGGCATTTTAAGATGCCGCGTTCAGTAGCAAATATAATCGCAGACAAAGTTGTACTTACGAAAATTAATTTTAATTGGCAATTAGTGGTTATACTAAACCTATTCTTTATTAGACTGTTGACGAAGTCTGGTAAGTAAATGCCTGTTTAATCTTCATTGGAGTTCAAAACCGCAGATTAACCCTAGTATTGCATTTAAAGGGTATGCTGATAAAATTAAATGCAAAATACATTTTAATTAGAATAATTTTATTGTTAATATTTTGAATTTGAAAAATTCAGAATTGATTAAATATTTTTCAATTGCTGCCATTAATTTAAATTATTTAAATCTGTGAAAGATAGGAATTATAATTAAAAGAGATTATGGCTTTTAAAACAAAATGATATTAAAATATTAAAATGAATGCCATACAGGCAATTATTAAAAACATCTTAGTTACAAATTTTAAAATTTTCAGTTTTAAATTTAATTTTAATAGTTATTAATTTAAATAAACCCATTATTTAATTATATCAATATATATATAATATTAATATTTCTCAAAAACTTTTATATAGAATAATACTTGTGTCATTTCATCTTTAATTAAATAAAATATAAAAATTACCTTAGCATGTTTGTTTTTAGTAAGGATTAAAAATATTTTGATTTGACTGATTCGCGTGTTTTAGTAATAAGATTATTTTTACTACTTTTAGAAAAGATTTTTAATTTAATATATAAATTTGAGCATAGATGTTTTAAGAAAAAAATATTTTTATTGACAGCCTTTATAAATCTTAGCTAATAAATTAAATATTAAAACTGAGTTGAATTGCAATTAAATTACTGTTGTTGTATTAAATATTTTTATTCGCGAATAACATATATTTTTAAATGTCTTTGAGAAAAATTTAGAGGAAAAGAAATTTTAAAGATACTTTTAAAAATTAATAAGGTTATTTATCCATAATCGAGGTAAACAAACCATGCTACATGGACACACTTGAAACGATTTATTATTTAATCTTTCCATATTAAATGCATAAATTAATTTATTTAATATATTTTTCAAGTGATTTTCCAAGTGTAGTTATAAACTAAAGAACTCAAGAAATTTAGAGAAAAACCATCATATTTTGTCATAAATATAGTCATAAATTATCATTTTCAACAAAGTATTTTAATGTTGATTCGGATAGTTGTGTTTTTTACATGCGTTAGATATATTTAAATGCCTTTAAAAATTTTTACGTTCAAGAATTTTCAAGATAAGTAAATGATTAAAGCATTTTCATAACACATTTAAATAAAATGTTTCTTTTCTTTTAAACTGAATTTTGTAAAATGGAAAAAATCTTAATTCACTTGTTAAAAAATAAATTCTGACAGCACATTTTAGTAATTTTAGGAAAATAAACGATGCGTTGATAATATTTTTTTATATGCAACATAGTACAAAAATTTTAATTTTTATATGTGCCTTCTTTATAATTAAAAAAAAACATGTAAAATGAATTTGATAACTTTATCAAATCAAAAATATTTCTTAAGAATTTTTAATTAATAACCAAATTTTAGAAACTATGTTAATTACTTTCCAGAATTCTCTAAATCATAAAATATATTTTTTATTACTTTCCGTGCAAAAAAATTTTAAGTTAGATAATTTTGATAACTCAGACGATTTTCTTTTCTAAAGTGAATATGAAATCAAGAATATATAATTTCTTAAAGAATAATTTGAAAGAAACAGATGCTAAGCCTTTATATCAATGGGAAATAGGCAAAAATTCATAAATAAAAATATAGATGTGTACAATATTTAAATAGTTCAATAAACAATTTCAAAACGGCGTTCTTTTTAAAGTGAAAATGGAATTAAAATTAAAGAATTTGTTAGGTAAAAATTTGGAACAAAGTCTTTATATTCAGGAGAAATCGGCATTGGCAACAAACATCAACATATATCTTGCATATGTATATAATATACTATTTTGATATCGTTGTAGTTCCCATTCAGCAATACAGAATATGCTAAACGAAAAATTCAGTACATGGTCCTTACCTTTAAAATATTTGTAAGAATACTTTTTCAAAGTTCTATCAAATATATATTCGTAGATTTTGATTTTCATAGCAATAATAAGGTCGTTGAACCATTTATTTAGTTTACTGCTGTTGTATGATCAGCAAAATATCAATAAATATATTTTGTAAGTTTTGAAGAAATAAGTTCTAAAAATGGTATACCCATTCAAATGCTCTTTATGGATGTTCTTTAGTCCACTGAATGCAGTTAGGAAACACGATGAAAGCAATAGAAGGATCTCTAAATGGATTTCAGGTTCAAAATTTTCCTATAGATATTGATCTACGAATGGTTCTATATTTCCCTAACAGAAAAAAAATCCAGAAATGATTTTGAGTTGATGCCAAATTACTCTCCAGATATGATTCAGAAACTCGCTAGAACACGAAAACTATTTGAAAGTCTTCAACTTGGGAATCTAGAATCGGAGTCTTGTTTTATTGGTTTATTCTAGTTTAATCTTAGATAACTTTTAACCTTGACCTTCAAGTAATTTTTAGTTTTTCAAAATTGAGCTATAAATGTTAATACTTTATATATATATATATATATATATACAAGAATTGATAGGTTATCCCAAGTTAATTAAGAAGAAAACTTTAACGAAAAAGAATATTTAAAAAAAAATTAATACATATGTAAAATAAATAAACAAAAGAGAAAAAGTATATATTTAGAATATTTAACAATTACAGATTTAATTATGAAATCCTAATTAGAATATACAATTGTCTATTACATAGAAATAAGAAAAACAATCATCTTATCTGGTTAGACTTCCAGAGTTGACCAATATTTTCCTATGAATTCTGTAATACCGCATTCTACTTTTGACATTTGTGGGATAGTTTCGTTCATGGTTAATCATTAAGTCTATCTACGCTGACTCCATCTCTCTCATTTTAAATCTACTTTTTCTACTTATTAGAGATTTTATGCAAAAAGACAGTGTTTTATATGGAGCCATCATCCATTCTAAATATCTGATCCATCCATTTTATTTGTATGAAATTTATTATATCTGGTTCTCAATAGATTTTATATAGCTCAGAGCTATATCTTCTTCTCCAGACTTTGTTGATTTCGATCCCACCAAGAATGACTCGCAAATTTTTTTTAAATAAAAATTGCAATTTTTCTTTCTTCAGCTTCCAGGGTTCTGATCCATAGATGAAATATTGGTGTAATTAAGGTTTTATAAATTAAAAAAAAGTATTTCTTGATAGTTGCGAGGATTTAAAAAAAGTCATTTTAATCCTTAAAAGGCTTTATTTGCATTCGTTTCACGACCTTGAATCACCTTAACTATGTTATTATCATCTTTTAACTATTGAACCAATATAAGTAAAACTTTGGATAACCTGAAATTTGTGAGAACCAGTTTTGAGAAACAATAAAAGATCTAATATGCATTGGTATTGTTGAATTAAATCTAAGGCTAAAATATTTTCTGAATTTTTTAAGAATTTCTCTAAAAAAAAACAAAAAACACTATAATATCTGTATGACAGTGGGTGCTAAAATGAATGTGAGATTACATATTTGGAAAGCATTTTGATTTTTAAAAAAATTTCCGTTAACGATTTGAATAACTAGTGTAACTAAATTATTATTGTAAATGTACTCTAATCTATTTTGAAAGAAAATGTACCACACTAGTACCGGGTATACACTTGGTTGGTAGGCAACGGATGCGTAGAAAGACTGAAAATCTTTGCAAATCTTTGCTTCTGTGAATGTAAAGTAATTGTCTCGATCGTAACACGCCGTTGTATTGTATTTTTTTTTCTAACTGCGTATGCGTTTGTAGAATTTTGCATTTTTTCAGCGTTGAAATAAATGTTCCCTTATTACATATAAATCATGATTTTTTTTGTTCTTTCCAAAACGAGGTTGTGTTTCTTGCTCCTCAATTTGCCATTTCGTTTCTAGAGTTTTCGAAATTTAGGTATGTTGACCATTTTTTTAATCATGTGAGAAAATATTGTTACGAACCTACGGTTTTGTTTTCCCACACTAATACTATCTTCGTAAGGAAGACAGATTGACAGTAATATGTATTGAATAGTGAATGGGTGTGACGTCAGAGGTAAAAAGGCTTGGTGACAAACTTGGCGACCATTTGGTGACAAATTTGGCGTCCTTGGCAACAAAATGGAAAGTACCTGAAACATCGAGAATTTTCCCGATCGGTCCACTAGGAGCCGAGATCCAGCAAGAACGCTCCTGATTGGTCCAGAAGATGTTAGCCCCGCCTACTACCGGTATATATAAGGCAGGAGGCTGCGGGAAGTCGGATAAAATCGAAGCGGAGAAAAGGGAAAGAAGACCTGAAGAAGAATCAATAGGAATCAAGTCGAAGTACGACGGTATGGTACTCAACGAAGAAGAAAAGTAGCGCTGTAGAATCAATCGAGAAGACCTAAGTGAGAGAGGTCTTGAACTGAGAAGTCCTGAAAGGAGGACTACTGTGTGGCATATTCTGACGAAACCTGTGTCCTGTGTCGTAGCCCATTGTGTCGTCGTCGGGAATGGAGCTGTCTCGAACTAAGGAGTAGTCCCTTTGTGCGAAGTAGTGAGTCGACAGCGAAGGCAAGAAGAGACAGAGGAATAGTTCAGCCTGTTCTGGAGAGACCCAGGAGGTGTAAAGTGAATCCCTTAAAGATTCCCTCTCCGGCTGAATCCTATCTGGCCGCTCTGTGAGCTGTGGGCATTGTTACTACAGAATTTCTGCCTGTGGTCTACTATCTGCAATATGCAGTCCTGTGTGTTCGTCTCGGCTGTAAATAGCTGTATCCTGTATATAGTTGTGTGGTGAATATTTGTCGTCTTTGTGCTGTCCTGTCTTCGTCCTGTAAATAAACGTCTGTGTTGTATCTCCTACCAAAGGACTGATCATTGTCTGCGTGTACTCATCTCGTCTTTAACACCATACACACCCACTATATACGAGGTGAAAAAAACGAACCCGACGGATTAATATAGGAAATCCGTAACAATATGTTAATCTGGTTAGAGGGCTTTGAAGCCTCAAAATGCGTAGTCAACAAATTGGCAAAATTTTTTCGGTTTTAATGTTATTAGAAAATAAAGCAGAAAGTTGTTACATTTGGCAATTTATCTCCAAATAAGTACAACGTGGCGCTAATGTCCACCATGTAATCGATTTTCCTGTTTTAGAACTCAACCGATTTTGAGATGAGGGGGGAAACATCGTTTTTTTTAAATATCGATGCATGCGTAATCTGATACTCTCGTGGTTTATGTAAACTGGTTTAAACTTATTGAAGACTTAAATTAATTAAGATATATGATGCCTTTAAAATAATAATGTCACGGGATAACTTGAAATTTGAGATAGTAGATTTCACTTATGAATTTTTTTTTAAAAAAATGCTACGTTTCTTTGTGTAAATATTCATCACTTCAAAACGAATCCCAGTGAAAAAGAATTCAGGGACTCCAAAACGGCAAATTAAGTCAAGAATGGAATACCTGAATATATTTAATGAAATTATGACAAACTTAAAACTTCAGTTTTCTAAGCATGCTCTGCCTACTTAACGTCTAAAAACTGGGAGAGTGTAAACCCGACATAAATAGTAATAGAAGTTAAAATGTAGATTCAATACGAAATGGAAAAACTGCAGAAGATTCTTTTTTTCTGAATAAAAATTATACCTGCTGTTATTATTTGTAAATTACTAGCCGCCTTTGGCGACCAGCTGGTTCACCATGACTAATGTGTTCTAAAATCTTTTTTTGTTGATGTTGCCAAAATATTAAATATTTTTTTAAGAGAGCGAAAAAGGGAAAAAATTATTCAATAAATGATTTAAATGTTGCAAACGATTATAGAAACCTTGGCTTTACATTTATTTTTTTAGAAACTATCACATTTTATAATGTAAAAAAATATTGAATTAATGATAGAGATATTGCAAACGATTATAGAAATATCTCATTAAGTAGGATTTCAATACCTATCCTGTCTAAATTCAATCAGATTTACCAAAAATAAAGAAGATCTGCTGAATTAATTATCTAAATATTGCCAACCTTCATAGAATCCTTTGCCTTGCATTTTTTAAAGAAAATATCACATTTTATATTTATTTTATTTTATCCAGTCACGTGCTAAAAGTTGCATTTCTTCCTATATAGTTTGCGATGATAGTTTTTTTTAATTTGAACTTCCGGCATTGTTTTCTTTCATTTTATACAGTCACGTGATAAAAAAAGATGGTTGAAATATTTCTTTAAAAATTCATTAAAAATAGAAGCGTAAGTTATACATTTAAACACTGATACCTGTAGAAAGCCAATTTTTTTATCTCTAAATTGATGTACAAACCATGTTTGTGCGATAATATTTTCGGAAGTTATCGTGGAAAAACGTCGAAATTTCGTTTAAATTTTAATTCAAATTCTAATTAAAAATTCGAAAAAGGGCTCAGAGGGGCACATTCCTGACCTCCAAGGTATACATGTACCAAATTTGGTAGCTATAGGTCCAACGGTCTGGCCTGTAGAGCGCCAACACACACACACACACACACACACACACACACACACACACACACACACACACACACACACACACACACACACACACACACACTGAGCTTTATTATAAGTATAGATATAGATGACATTTAAATGTGACAGAAATCAAACTGTGCCCTGTTAACACTAAGACTACCACGAATGGTCAAATGAGCAATTCCCAGAATCAGTTCCAATGTATTGGGAAAATACCGGTTTGTTTAGTGTTAATCATCGGAAGAGCAGTGTTTTTTTTCTTTTTTTTCCCAAATTTTAAAACACTGATTTTACTAATCAATTTAATATTATTTGTTTTTATAATATATTTTATTTTTTAAATTTAATTGATTATTTTCTTTAAATATTCAATAAAAAATCAATAAGTTTTTAATAATTCGAAAATCTGTAAAAAATTCTCATTCTGTGCAATTTTCTTAAAATCTAATAAATTTATTTCAATATTTAATCTAAAGATATTTATTATTTCAGAATTCGAAAGTTCAATATTTCTTAGGCAAAAAAAAATCTCTAAATTGTTATAACATTCTCAGAAATCTAACAGCGCTTATTAAGAATCCCAAATAACAAGCCATTAAGCATAGCAACACAGTGAAAGTCATTAACCATACAATAAAATACGAAGTCATTAAAAAGTCTGCATCGGAAATAACAAGTCATTTACTAGATCACGTACTAAGAACCGAATGATAGTAAAAATAAAAAAGAGTATTAATTTATATTCAAATGTCAGCGGAATGTAAGAGCAATATGTTTCTTTAATTTGCTTGGAACTGCAG
>JAPMOQ010015052.1:347702-368308 GCA_026543055.1 Argiope trifasciata
AAGAAGTTTGGAATCCTTCCAAACATTAAAAAATCATCTAAAATCACGTTTCTTCAAAGATTTTATAAAGCCGATGAAATTTTGTTGAAGAGATTTTATTCAAATCTTATGTACAACATTATATTCTTTCATTTTAACTCGGTATATTTTTCTTTCAAAAGAATTCGTCGAAATCATGCCAAATGCTTATGTTTTTATCTCTCTTAAATTCCATTATAAATGTATTAATATTACTGACGATGAAGACAAAAATGTTGCAAAAACGGTAAACTAAATACAGCTACTTTTTTTCTGCTTATAATAAATATTTTATTTAACAAACCCTCTATAATAAATATGACATAACTACGTAAATCTATGTTACGTTATAAGTTATAAATCAACGTTATAATCGATCGGTAAATATTTATTAGTTGTTATTATTTATTTATTTGCTCCGTTTTTATTGATATTAAGAAGTAATCATTCAGAGAGAAATAAATGCTATGCAAGATAATTTATTATGATTTCTAAGATGTATATTTTAATGGTGTAAAGGAATTTAAAATGATGGTTTCAATTCAAATCGATTTAGTTAATGTTTGATCATCAACATATAGTTATGGAAACCGGTTTCTTCCATCTATAGTTTAATTTTTTTCCATCCAACAATATTTAAATTTAGAATTTATCAGTCAGCTGATTTTCAGAGAATGAATAAATGATCGTTTATCAAAGTTTCCAAGATTTATATTGTAATGGTGAATATGAATTAAATATAATGGTTTCAATTCAAATATATTCAATAAATGGTAGTTGATACGAAGATGTTTATGAAATGTTTGTTTTCCTTTATTATTATATTTTTGGTTCCACCAACATTGCAATTTGGAATTAATCAATGAGATGATTTTCAGATATGAATAAATAACATGATTATGATTTCTGTAAATGATAATAAATTAGGATTTCTGACTTACTCAGTTTCTAACTTTCCCACGATTTGCCATCTGTATTCTTTTATCCATACAATTTGATGCTAATTCCACACGACACTATTGCAGCTAAAGTCTAATGTTACAGATTTATAATATTATTTTAGTTAAGAAGAAAAAAATTCATACATATAATAATGCTATTTGAATGGATGCCTGAGCAATGACTGACTCATATTCTTAGCAAGAAGCTTGTCTTTCATTTGATGAATTTTGCTACAATAATGGGCGATAATGACTCAGATTATTTCGAAATATCTGCAATATATCATCAAGACTCGAGTTCTACCGTTAGATCTAGAACATTAGATACATTTTGCTGTATCAGTGAAAAGCAGAGTCAAATATGCAAAAGTCAATAGTAATGGAGTGAATTCTCCCTTAGGACTTGTCCAATTGCAATTTTTTTATTACTGATTTCATACTAATGGGAATTAATTTTGCTATTATGTATAAATTTTCTCTGTGTTTTGGTGCATGCATTTGGTGTGTTTATGTGAAATCCTTCACCGAGCTTATTGGAGTTTTCATCAAAGGAAAGGGTTTTTTTCCGAATGTTTTTTCCCTTAAAAATAGCACTCTACATTAAATTTTAGTGAGCTCTTCTTTAATATTTTTATACTTTTGAAGTATTTAGACAAGCTCCAAATCTGTGTTCCACTTTGACCAGCTGAACATATTACTCGGAATACTATATATAGTTTTTAACAAAATATTTTCAGCCTGTTAAAAATGAAATATTTTCTTAACTATGATGAATATAATATAGCTACGATTTAAAGAACCATTCTTCATTATTTTGTAAATATAATGTTTGTTATATCGTAAATATGTTTTAAAAATATCGTATATTTATTATATTCTATACTAAACTCACTGATAAGACATCAGTTTGACCATACAAATATAATATTCAAATTATTATTTTTTAAAAATAATTATCTTCATCCTACTTAAGGAGGAACTTTACTGAAACAAAGAGATATAACTATTTCTGTAAGAATTTTTAAATGTAATGCTTCAAGAATAAAATTAGTTTGGTAAATATGAGATAGAGGGAAAAAAGTCTGGAATTTTCTTTTAATTCCTAATCAAATACATGATAGCAGAAAATAAATACCAGTCATGAAATATGATATTTCCTGTAGTTTTTCTTAAAAATAAAGCATGGGAATCTTCTATAATCACGTTTTTTCAAAGATTATAATAAATCAAACATAATTTTATTCGGTTTCGTATTTTCTTTTATTCCAAGTCATATGTATGACATATTCCTTTAGTTTATGTCAATATAATTTGATTTTCAAAAACAATTCGTAGAAATCGTAGCAAGCGTTTTTAGTTTCCTTGGAAATTTTATGATCAATACTATAAACGATGAAGATAAAAATATTGTAGAAAGGAAAAATAAAATATTGTCTTTTTTACACATTTTTTATTACGATAAATGTTTTATTTAACAAATATTCTATAATAAATATGGTATAATAATGTGTATTAAGAGGAAATTTTCACCATTATAATTAATTGGAAATTTCTTGAAATGAGTTGAAAATTTCAACTAGTAATCAAAATAAATTTAGCAGGAATTTCTTATTTTAATTATCTAAATAAGACAAATATTAATGTTGATTTGCATTTTCTGATATTCCATGAAGTCAGTATTTTAAATATAATTTATATTAAGATAGCATCTAAGTCGCTATATTTGATTGGTAATTTTGAGGAAATGATTTATATATATTTGATTGGTGATTTTTAGGAATGATTTAGTACGCATTTATTATTTTAATTATTCAAATAATATAAATATTATCTTATTTTCCAATATAATTTACAGAGGAATTTAATAATATTTTGTTTCTTTCTGCCGTAGTTTCTGAATATATAATCGTAAATATTATTTTTATAACAGTTTGAAGTATAAAAACTTTTATCGTATAATTTTATTCTGAATTTTGATAAGTTTCAAAAAAATATTTTTTTCACATTTTTTTACGATTTACTTCATTTTTGCTATGATATTCAAACCAATGCCATAGGCTTATCAGTGAATTAGAATGATACTCAGTTTTGTTCATTATTATGCAAAAGACAAAGCAGTTTTAGGAATTACTTATAGTTAATTACAGCAGAATTGTCATTTTTTAAAGTAGCATTCAGTTATAAAACTAATATGCATATGAGAATTGATATTAATAGCAGATAATATTAAAATATGGAGGAAAACAATAACTGTCAACAATTGTATAACATATATAATACTATATTATGAAAAACGAGTATTTGTATTAAAAATTCCAAATGATGATTCCATCAAAACATGGAAGATAAACTGTATTCAGGTTTAGAAAAAGAAGAATTTTTATTCTAAATTAATTTTTTGTTAAATATTTTTATCTCTTTTTGTAGAAATAAAAATATATCTAAAATATTTGCATCTTAAATAATCTATCATAAATATTTGTATGACATTTAGCATTACTGCCGCAAGAATAGAATTTTCATTCAGCAAAAATGTTAAATAATTTAATTTGAAATTCCACAATTTATGCTTATGCGTAAGAATTAGGCATATATTAAAAATAGGCTTCAAAAATATATTTCAAAATAATAAGGAAAATAATAGTTATCAAATATTTAATATTTCAATAACACGATATTCGGTTTTCTGTTAAATAAAATTACTTAATTTATGCCTAATATAATTAAATTGTTTTTAATTAAAATGACCAAGAATGCAATTTTATTCCATAAAAATCATATTATATTAACAGTTTTATTTCTTTTTACGTTATTCTAAAACTCAATTTACCTTACAATGCAAGGTATTTGAAATTCCAATAATTTATCACATATTTAGCTCACGTTTATAAAAAAAATACTTAGTGACATATTGCCTGTCAAGGTATCTCCTATGATTGTTGAAACTTTTCTTTTTTTTTTTCTTCTTGCGAAACATCTTGCTTTATGATATATTACCACACGTCAAAAATAACAAAATTTTAGTAATGGAATTCGTAATTGAAATCGGGAAATGTTTCTTCTCAAAGAAACAAACTTACCACTTTAATAGTTTATTGAAGAGTTGGAAAATAATTTACGAAGCATTTCTCTTGTCAATACTTTGATTTTTTTTTTTTACTCTTTAAAGAATTTTAAAAGAAAAATGGGTGTAAAAATTTTTTATTTTATGTACTTACAATTTATTATTTTAGTACGCACTATATTTTTTCTATATAGTAAAAGGAAGTAATTATTTCGTTTTATATCTTTTCAAACAATAAGACAACGTTTTGATTAATGTAACTACTTTTTTAAATGTCTGGCCATTTATATAATCATATAGTTATTTTTAGCATTGAGTTAATCATAACATATTTCTAAAATTTATTATTTTTATTATTTGTTTAGTACAAGAAATGAATAAAAATAAGATGGTTATTTATAAATCAAGGTGTTTTTTTTTTTTACATTGGCAGCTGAATTATATCAAAGTTACACATGCGTAGTACGACGTTAACATCGTTATCGAAGCAGATGTTTTAAAGATATGTTTTGGGATAGTTTTAAATATATATGTTGCCTTTAAAGCTCGAAAGCTGTTAATCTGCAGATTAAATGATTTGCTCCCTTAAAGTAGGAAATCAAGATTATTTCATGTTTTAAATAAATAATGCGTACATTAGGGGTTTTCTTATCGTTAAAGTTCAATAGTTTGTTCACTATGTTATGTTGATAAGGACGGCTTTTATAAACTTAGTATGAAGGCTTTTATTTCAAAAAAATTATTTGCAAGATCTGAATTTGGTATTTACAAAGAGAAATTTTTAAAGAACGAAAATATCCCAGCTGCAGAAATATCTTTACGCCAGACAGCAATAAAATAATCCTTTGATATTTTACAGCATTTCAAAATAGATTATTGTAAATCACAATGTACCACGAAAACCAATTGTAATGCAATTCAAACTGTTACCGATCTTTATATTGTACAAATAATGTTTTATAAATTATCTTCCTTCATTGTAATAATATGTTAAACCGTTTGATTCTTTGTGTTATAGTTTTTAAATTGATATACGATGGATTTTATCAACTGTTTTACTGTTGGATTGTATTAATTATTCTTCCGATATCAAAAAATAAACATATCAATAAACATCATTTTAATTTAAACGTACAAAAACGTTGCTTTTGCTCCAGCAAGGATCTTATTTACACTTCAAAGAATTATTTAGTAAGTAATGATAAATTATCTAGGTAATTTGCAGATTAACTCAATAATAATTTTCAGATTATCTTAATCATAATTTGCAAATTATTTAGGTCATTTTTAGATTGTCTTAATAATAATATGCAAATTATCTACGTAATTTTCAGATTATCTTAATAATATTGTGCAAATTATTTATGTAATTTTCAGATAATCTGGGTCAATTGAGGAAAGAATAATTTTTTCTGACTTCGGGATTCTGCTAAATGATGTGCTGATTAACTAGTTAATTAGTTGATTAACTGAGTTCTACATTTTAACTGTGACATATCTACGTACGCCTGGAACAGGTGAACATTATTCGATCATAAGGCTTTTCAATACACTGATGGAAAAAAAAAATCCCAACACTAGGAAGGAGCTGTGCTAGATAAACGAAATTTGGTAGGCGTGTTTATACATCTGAAAGATGACGCCGATTCAAATTTCGAGCTACGCGTGTAAGTGTGGCGCTAGTAGCGACACTATGAACATGCAAATGAGGTTTGCTAAAAGGTTCGTGATCGTTATTTACAGTTGAGATTTGACGTAGTGGGATCATATTAGTCAAGGATGCCTCTGAGAAGACGAAGAAGCCATTATAAACAGCTCACTGAGTTTGAACGAGGTCGTGTTGTAGGGCTACGAGAAGATGGGTTTTCTTTCTGAGATATTGCTGAAAGACTTGGCAGGAATGTATCCCCTGTGCATGAGTATTGGCGGCAATGGTCAAGGGAAGGTACTGCCTCAAGAAGAACAGGTTCCGGGCGGCTACGTGGTACTACTGAGAGGGAAGACCGTCGTATTCGGCGTATGGCTGTGGCTAATCATACTGCGTCTGCAGCTGAAATTCGAGCTGCAGTTGGCACCACAGTGACACAACGAACTGAAACAAATCAGTTGCTTCAAGGACAGCTCCGAACCAGACGCCCTGTACAGTGAATTCCACTGACTCCAAACCACTGCCGTTTGCGACGTGAGTGGTGTCAACTTAGAGCTCATGGGAGGACGGAGTGGAGATCTGTTGTGTTTTCTGATGATAGCCGGTTCTGTCTTGGTCACAGTGATAGCCGTTTGTTGGTTAGAAGGAGGCCGGGTGAACGCCTGCTAGTGACCTGTCTGTGGCCTAGACACACAGGGCCTACTCCTTCAGTTATGCTTTGGGGAGCAATTTCGTATGACAGCATGAGCACTCTCGTGGTTATCCCACGCACCCTTACTGGAAATTTGTACGTCAGTCTAGTAATACAGCCTGTTGTGCTGCCATTCATGAACAGCATTCAAGGGTGTGTTTTCCAACAGGATAACGCTCACCCTCATACCGCTGTTGTAACCTAACATGTTCTACAGAGTGTCGACATGTTGCTCCTTTACCTGCTAGATCACCAGATCTTTCTCCAATCGAGCATATATTTGACATCATTGGACGACAACTCCAGCGTCATCCACAATCAGCATTAACCGTCCCTGCATTGATCGCCCAAGTGCAACAGGCATGAAACTCCATCCCACAAACTGATATCCGACACCTGTACGACACAATGCATGCACGTTTGCATGCTTGCATTCAAAATTTTGGCGGTTACACCGGTTACTAATGTACCAACATTTCACATTGAAATGGCTCTTCTTGCCAATGGCTCTACCTGTGATCTTGAAACTTTAATCAATTAAACATGTTACCTAGACAAATGTATTTCTAAAATCTCATTACTGTACGATAATTTTTCTTGGTGTTGGGATTTTTTTTCTATCAGTGTATGTTGTAATGCATCACAGCGGGTATTTACCCCCAAATCTGTTATTGTTATATTTAAGGTTAGATAATTGTTATAGCGCTATTGATTCTGAAATGGAAGTATCAGTCTATTGCAAATCATTTCAAAGTTCACGAGGAGAAATATAATTATAAGCCGTAATGTTATTATGGTAAATTTGTTCATGATATGAAAGAAAAATATCGGTTATAGATGAGAGGATGAAACACGATGGAAATCGAATTGCGATTTCACTTTCTTTTTGATGTTGAAAACAACTTTGAAGCAAAAAAATTCCACAATTACTATATTAAGAACCAAACTGTTGTAGCTCATTTACTACTCTTTTATACAATGTAAAACGTATCTTGATGTAAAAATATATTTATATTTGATTCATCTATATTTGAATTATAGTGCAAGAAATATACCTCAGCTAGCGGCTAAATATTTTGTCCTAGTGAATTTCTTCATTATTGAATCAAAAATATGACGAGGATTTCAGTACTCTCTAAATAAAATAAAAACATATTAATGGTATAACCAAATTAATTAAAGCTTTAAGATGTTTGCAAAATATTAGGATACTGTTTTGACAGTGAATTAAGATTTACAATTAATACATTTCTTGCATAAATAATTTTATCAGGCAGTAAAAATCAGTATCTAGATCAAAGATGACATATAACGTTGTTAATTTGTAGTTTAGTTTTTTATCATATAGAATTAAATTTTTGATTCAACAAAATTATGATATAGGAGTTTCTTAAATACATAAATTTCATTAAATACATAAATCTCATTTTGCCTTACCGCCCTGCCCTAAAAAAAATCTGTTTCAAATCAAACAATTTAAATTTTTAATATCAAATGATTTATATAAAAATAGCTTATATTTTATATTAAAAAATCATTTCCATATTTCCTGTTTAAAGTACCAAATCAAGTAATTGATTTGAAAATAATTCATATTACATATCAAAAAATTTATTTTCCAATTTCATATTTAAATTTTTATACCAAATAATTGATTTGAAAATAATTCTTATTTATTTTCAAGCAATTCGTTTTCAAAGCTCATATTTAAATTTTAATATCAAATAATTAATTTCAAAATAATTCGTCTTTCATATTATATAAGTAATTTTTGAATTTCATGTTCAAATTTTCATATCAAGTAATTGATTTGGAAATAATTCCTATTTCATATCAAATAATTCAGTTCCAAATTTTCTTATGAATTATTTGATTTTAAAATAATTCTTATTTCATATCCAAAAATACATTTTCATGGTCCATATTCAAATTATAATTATAAATAATTTATTTAAAATAATTCGTATTTCATATGAATTAATTCAGTTTCGAATTTTATATTTAAATTTTCGTATCAAATAATCGATTTGAAAATAATTCATATTTCATATCGATTATTAATATCAAATAATTGATTTTTTAAATTTATATAAAATGTTTAATTTGAAAATGATTCTTATTTCCTATCAAATAATTGAATTGAAAGTGATTTGTTTTTCACATGAAATAATTGATTTGAAAATAATTCATATTTCTTATCAAATAATTCATTCTAATTTCACTTTCAAGTTTTCATATGAAAGAATTGGTATAATTTTTTTTTGTTTCAATACTACAGAATAAAATGATTTTTATAGTATTTTTTAAAAACAAAATGAATAAGCGATTGAGCGAGAACTCTAAGCCAGGTGAATGATTTTCGAAAAGAAAGCTTTTTGTATTCAGATTCGAAATATGTTCATACTCTGAATCGAATACAAACTGTAGTAAATTTTAAAACACATTCAATAGAAGTAAAAGAAAACTAAACAAATAACATCTACCATTAATATTACACTGAAAGAAAATATTCCGAAAATTCGAAGAAACATTTTTAGAAAACCAACATCATTCATTACCTACCCCAAAATAGCAAGCCATTAGGTATAGTAAAAAATAAAAAGAAGTCATTAGTTACCCAATACAAAAGAAGTAATTAAAAAATTCCACGAAGAAAATAAGAAATCATGATCTAGCTCGTGCACCAAGTACTTTATCACTCCAAAAACAAAAACGTGCAATAATTTATTTTTCCTTGTCAGCGATACACAAGAGCAACACATTTTCTTAATTCGTCTCGACCCACCATTAAAGTAACACCCTCGAACCATTCTGTTTTATTTATTCTGGACTTTTCTGGAATTTATGACCACCTGGTCAGGAAGTTCTGCAACACATTAAAAATTAATGCTCTAACCTAAAGATAGCTTTCTGCAGTCTCCTAGTATGATGTGTGGGTTAGTTTCGTGCGAGTTTCTGCCAGGTAAGCTTATCTCAAAAGTTGATAAGAATAGCTTATATCAGAATCGTGATGTGATTAATTATAACAGTTAATGGAATCCGTTGAGAGAGTAATTCGGATTTATTATTAAGGAATGAATACTTTAATCTTTAGAAACTTGGTAACTAAATAAGGTTTTCTCCGTTCTCTTTGATCATCCTAAATGAAATTTAGATATCATCGACTCAAAGTAATGTATTTAACTCATATCTTCAAACAGCTTATACAGCGAAATACCATTTATATGATATTAGAAATGCGTGATGTTCAAATGTTAAAGCCTGTTTCTGCTAAAATAAAAAATACACTTAAAATGTATGCGATAATACGCAATATAGTTTCAGTTAGAAGTTATGAAATAATTCTTATTTTCGTTTAAACGAAAATAGCTTTAACTTCCCCAGTTTAAATGAGATATATAATAATGTGATCTTATATATATTGTAATGGAATAACTAAAGTTGCTTCTTCATCAAAAGAGAACAGAATATATTTCTCGGAATATTTCTTTATATTTTCTCGTTTTATTTATAAAAATACATAATTGCAACGATTGCATTCTTATGTTTTAAATCCTATATATATATATATATATATATATATAATCATAAAAGCATTAAAATAATTAAAACCCATTTCTGGTCAACAAAAATTTAAACGAAACTAATTAGGTTCTAAATCGAAATTAATATTTAATTCGGAATTAAACTCTAAAAGTTCACAAATTGAAAAAGAACCAATTAATGAAACAAATCTAAATTAACATAATTAACAAAATTATGGAAACGAAACAAAAATGACACTAATTACGGAAACAAAACTAAAATTGGAATTGAAACTAAAAATTATTTTAGATTCAAACAAGTTAAAAAATTAAAATTTAAAAAAACAAACATTGTATTTAGTGACTTTATGATTGGCTTATTTTGTCTTAATTCACACACACACACACACACACACACACACACACACACACACACACACACACACACACTATGTTATTACTGAAAATCTGTCCAGTTGAGTTAATAAAATTTCCACGAGGTTCAATGACTGATAACGATGACATTTTATTCCATAAAACTATAAACTATATACAATAAGACTTTATCTACACTATAATATTATATTAAATTATATACTTCTGCTATAACATAGCAACAACATCAAAAAGCAGCCAAAGCGCACACAAAGCATCATTTGAAATAACACAGAATACACAAACGGTAAATCGTTCTTAAAGAACGGTACCAACCTATTACTTTAGTTCAAAAGGAAAATTCGAAAGGGAATATTCACTCGAAGTCTCTCAGTTTGATTGATTAATTTCAATTCTCTCTCTGAAGTTTTCAGATTCTGTGATTAATAAAAAGCTCCCAGTAAGTTATCATTTCTCTCCTAATCGTTATATCACAAACTTTCAGAAGTTTCGCGAATTTCATTTCATGTCGCTAAAATCATCATCAAAATTGGAAGATTGACCCGACAATCTTTCAGCAACTTTTAGAATATCTGTAAAACTCTTTTCCCAATCAAGAAACTTACAGCGCAAGAAAGCAGAATTACAGGTTTGAGGAAATTTATAAATATGATGGTGGTACTTATTATTTGAATGCAAATAAAGAACTTTATCATACAAGTATGTTCTATTGAAGTTGTCAAAATGGTAAGAAGTGGATACAATTAAACATTAATGAAAATTTAATAATATTAATAGTATATTTATTATTTTCATTAAATATGAAATGTATATTGTATATATACATGCAATATTACGAATTTATGATTTGTTATTGTTATTGACAAGTTTTGTCGAAAAATATTTTTTTTGCATATTAATCGAATTATATTTCTAAGGGCGAATCTACTTTTTATTATTTTCATTTTTTTCTTTTAATTTATGTATGCTATACTATAATACTACAGTATACTGTATTATACTATACTTATCTACATATTATCAGTATTATAAGTATATAGTATCTTGCAAGTTTTTTTTTATCATTCTTACATTTTTAAAGGAATTTATAAAATAACTAATTACGACTATAATATTTATTAAATAACTTTTAAGACTTATTTATGTAATTAAATGTATTGTATATTTAAACAATAAACAACATTATTTAAAAGTGGCTTCAGAACTTCTCCGTGCTTTTGCGCATGCGTTAGAATGGGTTTAACTCATCAAAATAGGGACGAGAGGACGAATAAAAGTAGGATATATTAATATTTACCAATAAAATAAACTCGGATTATTCGCGATCTGAAATCAAATAATACGTCCAGAAACGCCATGTTACTTATACACATAAAAAGGAATGATTTAAAAAAATATTAATAGGGCAAAAATCAGGGCCAAATTATTATGGAGATAGGATCATCCTTCCACGTCTCTTCCCTTACTGAGATAGAATCGACGAAAAGGGGTCGCTTTTGAATACGAAACGCACAATATAATATGTTATGCAAACAATTATTATATCAAGAACACATAAGAATATAACATTTTAAAACTCCAACGCATTTAGAAGCGTGATCATAAGCTATTAAAAAATTCCATCATAACTAACTTAAAATCAAAGCAATGTAAAATGTTGAATATAAAGATATAAATTATTTAATTCACGTTTAATATTATATATAATCATAAAGAGTATAAAAAATGTATTATTTTATACACTGTTGATGTATTTAGCTGTTTCCAAGCATAAATTATGGCAAAAAGGATCAGTTGATTTATCTAATAGTTACACAATGCACTTCTGAGTGTCATAAAAAGTACGAAACGCAATGAAAACAATCGTTTATTAACTGGAGAAGCAAGAACTTTATTGCATCTATAAAGGAAACATGAGATCTATTATTCTGATATGAATCCTTCAGAAAGAAAAGATCTAGCAATGTCTTCGAATACTTTTTAGTTTTATGGTTGAATTAACGATTATGACATGTAACAAAGAGCGGACATGAATTGCAATAGGGGTAAAAGCAAAAGGACTTGTAGAAAGTTCATTGAATTTGTATTCCATATCGATCTACTGGTGGCAACATTTTCTCTTTCTTCAAGATATGGAGAATTGACTTTTTGGGGGAACATAACGTATTTATTCAAATAAAATTTCTGATCTATGTTAGATTATTAAGTAGGCAAAGAAGGTAGCTTCTTTTTATTTAAATATTATATTTCTTCCAATATTGCAACATTTATCTATAAAATTTGGTGACTTTTTTTCCTTATCACATCATTTTTTTTCCTTATCACAATGCAAGCGTGTATAAAAATATTTAAATGCGTTAGAATTAAATGTATTTCAGTTAAGAAATATTTGGACAGTTGAAGATTATTTTCCTATTAACGCACAATTGTTTATCAAGTGGTTATTGGCACAATTAGTTATTGGGCATGTGGCGTTTGGTGACCAGTCAGTTCGCTAGTATCAATGCCAGATAAAATGTTCAATTTATGTTCAATATATTTTGTTACTTTTTCTCATAATAGGATTTTCAGTAAAATGCTTTTAAATCTCAAATTTTGATAGTCATATCATTCAATTATACTATTATGTAGACCCTAAGCCATTCTATTTATTGAACTATGTATATTTATATAATTTTCTATAAGCACCTGTAAAATTCAATTTTCAATTAACTAACTATGGCTAAATATTACTAAAATCTGAAAAAAATTCGAATGCTATCAACATCCATTAAAAAAATATTCTAAAATAATATCTCATATATGTCAAATTTTATTAATTAAAAGTGGCATTTAATAAAGAAAGAAAAAGCTATTTTAAATTAAAGAAATTATTTAATCGCTTTCTTAAATATTTAAGCATTTTTAACTGTTATCCAAAAAGCATTGTTCAAATTTCAACCAATATATTAAAAAAAGAAAATTACTTTTTAACATAATTAATGGCTTTCTAAAATGGAATAATCAAAAAAATCGATGATTTTCAGTCAAAAGAAATTTTTGAAAAAAGCTTGAATAATATTGTGGAAACCTATACAGATGAAAACATTTTTAAACTATGAGGAAATATTTTTAAAAAATGGTAAATATTAGATTATTTTATTAAAATGAATATGAAATAATACAGAAAATATTACTTTACGAATTATTTTTCAAGTGAATAAGCCAAACGATTTCTATTTTTAAAAAAATAACTGATCTGCTCAATTTAAAAAAAAAAAAATGAATGCCGAAAAATACAAACGATTATAAAGATAGCAAATAAAATATTCAGATTATTTTGTAACTCTATCTCAAAATTTTAGATTTGAAACTATTTTTTGGATATTCTAAAGGATTTAAATAAAACATTCAAGAATGATAGACTGAAGTAATTTAATATAACTGCATATATTTCCTTCCGTGTTTCTTAGAAATAAAAATTGTATTCTTTTTCTGTATAATATTCCAAAAGATTGAGATATTTTTATTCAGATAGAAAATTTCGTTCTCTTTTATAAACGAAACAATTTATTTTTGGAATTCGTGCGGAACCGTACTAGATCTAAATTTTATGCTTACTCTAAAAATCCGTTCGTTCAAATAAATTCATAATATAATCCTCGAAAATATAAATATAAATTTTAAATGTGTTCAATTGAAAATACAAATGCTGTATTGTTAGAAACGTCTGTCTCTATAACTATTGGATTATTTTATTTTCGAGTGATATTTTTTATCTTTTTTGCAAGACGTAAATTATGTATTCGAGTTTTTATTTAAAACTAAAACTAAAGCTCTCGGTATATGAAATATTTAATATGGTGTAGAATGGCTTTATAATATTTAATGTACGAAAATGACTTTAAATATCTACTTTTTATTTTTTCTCTAGGTATGTTGATATGGTTACAATTGCTAGAATATTCATGAAGTTTAAAATTTATCTCAGTTGGTAAAAATGTTCTTTGAATTTAATTTTAGATTAATCTTCAGTCGATTTTTATATCATAAATTCTAAACATACTTAAATTATACTGAAAAATGTAGTAAACATAAAGTAAAAAAATTCTCACTGAATATTTAGAAGTTTTTCAAAAGTTCCTGTTTTATCAGTGAATAACGGATTTATGTTTTATTTCAAATTTGTATTAATTTATTTTTATCTCTAATGTGTGTTGGTTTTCTTTTCTTTTAAATATTTATATATAATTCAATGAAAAAGTTTACTCCATGAATGTATTTTTTAGTATCAAATTATAACAAATATGAAAGCTATTTTATTTTAATATCCTTAAACTTAGTCTGTTTTATTGATTTCCAACATTCTAATAAATTCCATGATACACTGCTAGTGCGCACTATTCGAGAAAAAACCCGAATTTACACTGTTGTTTTCCTTGCTTAAACAACTCAAAGATATCTGATTTTTCGTTTAATACTGTAATAAAAACCCTGCTACCCACAAAAAAATACGTTATTCAAACTAAAATTTACAAAAGAAAATACAAAATATTTTATAGTTAAAGTAGCAGCTAAAAATGAACACACAAAATACACAGAAATCAGAAAACTTATTATTTAATACAATAAATTTCTCCGAGTGTTATAGCTATCAGTTTAGCTTTTATAGTAAAATATTTCGATATAATATCATTGAAAAAAATCTCTAGTTAGACCCAAATACTTATTTCTAGCTTTTAGAAGATAGAAATTATACTTTAAGAACAATTTACAACCAATACTTTAGGTAGCTTCAAACGTTTTTTCAAATAATTTGCTCCATTTTTCTGTCTATTTTAGGGGACAAAAATAACAGAAAATTATATAATCCCAATTAGTTTTCTAATTTTATCTTAATTTAATCTCATATAAACTTCTTTCAAAATGTTTCTTATTTCCAGATCCTATTCTAACTTTTTTATTGATTTATTGAAACAGAAATTCTTGCTGACATGGACAAATTCCCTCATTCTAAGGAAAGAGATAAAAATGTGCCATTCTTTCAAAAGATCTCTATAATTTCATTACCAAAATCGACGTGTGTAAAGAAATCGCTATGAACAACTCACAGTATACGATTATGAGTCAAAGTATTTCGCTCACTCTTTTTTTTTTCTCTTGTCTTTCTGTATTGACTTACCTCGCCGCTTCTGCGCATATATATATTATGTATCCCAGGATGGAATAAAAACGATGTTTAAAAATTAATAGTGTCTTTTCAACCACTGCTTAGAAAAACGTGATTTTATATTCATATAATATTATATTATAAAAATAACTAATTGGTGCCGTGTTATAAAATTATCATTTTACATATTTATTGAATAATAAATTTGCGTTATATTCCTTGCATAATCTGAATGTAATTTTCATATACATTTAACCCTTGAACGTTTGACTAAATCTGTATTTGAACAAAATGTCTATAAATAGTTTCAAATTATGCATATTTTATGTAAAATAAAAGTACTACCTGAGATTAAAAATCATGTAAGATTTTTGTCTTGTAACCTAAAACATTTTCATTAAATTCAATAACTAAATTTGACAAACATAAAAATTATTTTGTTATATAAAAATCAAGGAATCGTTTTTCATAGTTCTTCAGGATTCGCATATATATCAGGAATCTGTTAAACTAATCCAATATTGGTTGATATCTTTGAAAGAATTCACGAATTCTTCTACTGCCATACAAGAAGTGAATTCGATGGCTAAAACAACAATGATGCCGAAGCCGAACATTGATCGGCCATCGCCAATTTTTCCATAATGCATGTTTCCAGATTTTTTTCCATACAATATAAAGAAGGAAAGAGCAAAAATCTGTAGATCTACTTTCATGTTTATCTAGCTATCGAACCAGACAGAAATTTATAGTTTTTTCTTTATCGCCTTGAGATGACTTTCGATATTATCCAGCAAATAAAAGTGGTTTCACTTTCTCGTATATGTAGCATAGAGAAAGTACAGAAAGTGCCAAGAAATTACAATCGTAGATTTTGAAAAAATCTCCATGTTTATGTATAAAAGGCAAAAAGTAATTGAAAGCTGGATATGAAAAAGAAGAAAACAGTTTCATCGTTATTTCATTGCAGCGTTGCAATGAGAGAAAATGTCTTTAGTGTGCTCCAAACTTATACATTTCTGTCAAATCTCACAATCGAACCTCATGATTCTAGTCCGCTTTTCTTTTTATCAGGGTTTTTTTCCTGACGTCGCATCTTCCATTTCAATGCCTAGTTCTGCTTTTCTCCTTAGCACCTTTAATTTTAGCTTATATTTTAGGGATATGGAGGCTTTTTTTCAACATTTTCTTCCTTAAGTGCATTTGCCAGCTGTCTCCAGTCTAAAACAATACGGATTTATTTGTATAATCGTACGAAATCAGATGTTACAAAAACTTATAAAAACGGTCGCGCGTATCTCTAAAATACAAATATCTGATTGGCAGAGACCTATTAACGTCCCAAACTTACGACGACAACTGAAAGTAGGTGAAAGGGAGGGCGACAATTTGCCAAGAACAGGCGTTCCCTGTGTCACCACAAGTGTCTAAAGTTATAAAACTAACTTCATATCTAGTGTATCTCTCACATACGCGCACGCTGGAAGGTTAAAAGGAGAAAATACAACTAAGCAAACATTTAACACATAAAAAGATGCAGTGCGTGTGTCAGTTTCTTGTTTAATGTAGAATACTCCATATTCATTAGTCATTAACTTTGATGTAAAATTAACGACGGACAACCGTTGAAGAAATCAATTTGCTTGAACATTCGAAGCATGACAACCCACTTTTTTTAGTTGAGCATCCTTGAATCCTCATATCCTGAAATACTTGGTGAATAATAAAATGCTAAAATTATTGTACAAAAATTATTAAATTAGACAGCTCAGTGTATTTAGATCTGTAACCAAAAAGCGAGCTTTTTAGAAGTTTAACATCTAACCTTGAACAAGGTCATCACGTTTTACTAATTTTTTCCTTTATTCCGCATTAATATACTTCCTACATATTTTATAAGAATATCCAAGGAGTGTTCAAATGAAAAGGTACGAAACGTTATAATAACGTAACCGTTAGCATATTTGCCTAAACCTCTATGAGAAAACGCAACGAGGCACCTAGGGATGCGATGGGAGTCTTTGGCGTAGATTGTGCAAGAGAGAGCAGAGACCCTTATAAAGAGCGCCTTCCAACTGGCATCCAAAGACAGCTTCTCGTTGAATTCCTCGGGAACAAAAGAATCATTAATTCCGATGTGTGATATGGGACATTGCGAAGACAACGCATTTCCATCAAGAACAAAAGACTGCGGCTATACACGGAGAGTGTAGTAGTTCTATTCCATGAAAAAGCGGTGGTTACAAGCAGGGCTTCGAACCGGAACTGAACCGAAAACCGAAAACCGGAAAAAACCGTTATTTTGGTCGGAACGAAAACCGGAACTGAACCGAAAAAAATATCGGTTTATTTCGGTTTGATATATCTTTCAGTCATTTTGTTACTGTTACCAACTTATCAATATTTTCCAATTTAACGTCAACTTTATAATTATCATTACATGTATACTGCTTCTCCTATTTTGATATTCACTAGTATTTTTCTGTTTCGCATGAAACTACTTGTAGAAGACATATTTAATTTAGTTGATTAAACTAGAAGTATAGATGATTTTTTAAGAAAAATATCGAGTTATATTTTATTTTTCACATCTCAGCATGCGATCATCCACGGATGTTTGTATAGACTGTTTAGATCAGGGAGGAGTAAATAGACAAGAGAGGCCCTAAGTGACGTAGCATGAAGCATTTATCAAATCTTCTGTTATTTTTGGCGGAGCGAAAACCGGAACTGAACCGAAAACCGTTATTTTTGGCGGAGCGAAAACCGGAACTGAACCGATATTAATTTTTTAGTTGAACCGTAACGAAAACCGGAACAAAAAAAATTACGGTTCGAAGCCCTGGTTACAAGACCAGAGAAGCTTCAGACGGGCCACGCTTTCCTCCTTCAGACCCCTCTTGCAGTTTACTGGGCTCATTTGATATTTGAGCAGTTTGCCGGGCTCCTTTGATGTTTGAGCAGTTTACCGACAATTTCTCGGTAGAGTCGACAAGCATCAAAGAAAAGCAGAAAACCACAAGAGAGATCGAAGGAAGAAGCACGTGGCTCGTCTCAATCTTCTTGGGTCATGTAACCATGGCTTCGCGTGTTCCCACTTCTCTAAGTTCACACACGTGAAACTGGCCAATTTCAAGTGAGAGCAGCTCAACCATGCGCTTTACAGCCTGGATATATTACTCCGCGACTTTCATATGTTTAGTACCCTGAAAAAACAGTTGGATGGGAAGCGATTCAACTCGAATGGTGAAGTCAAGAACGCTGTGAAGGAGTGGGCCTTGTCACGGTCAGAGGAATTCTGAGAATAAGGAATAATTCGGTTCCTCAATCAATGGAATAGTTGTACTCAGGCCTATGGTTATAATGTGAATGAAGTCTTCATTTATACCCATAATTTCATTTCTTATCTTTTCATTTAAACACCCTTTTGTATATTAAATACTAAAATGAAAAAAAAATATATATTGCACAGAAATTCATAAATTACTAAACTTTGAATATTTAGGTCTGTAACAACAGATTTATCGTATTAAGAATTTCAATACCTATCGATGAATAAGGTCATAATGCAACACTAATTGTCTCCCTGCATTTTACCTTAAGGTATCCGACTAGGTTACTGCCTACATTGGCGAAATTTTAAAAAAATATTTCTTGTAGTTCAGACTTTCCTCAACCCAGATCAGTTTATATTTTCTAGGAAAAGGAAAGCCTGACCTATCAATAAGAGTTTCGCATATTTTTCAGCTAAAATTTATCTTTCACTTCAATTTTCTCAAAACTTTAATTTTCATAAAAATTCTCCACCGTTAACGTGCATCTCAAAAACTAACAAAAGAATTTGCGTAAAAATTTTAGCCTGTGTTTTACATAATAGGTTCAATGAAATGAGCTAAAAGTTTTATTGCCAGCGAAATACTTTTTCATTTACAGGTGTTTTGAGAAATATTAAGTGGTGAATTTAGGGAAAAGTATATTTTTCCCAAACCTTCTTTGCATCTCAAATGTTTTCTTAGATTTTGGTTCATTCCATTCATCATTATATACTATAACTTGAGTACAAAGAAAAATAGGATCGCTGCAATAGTTTTGGGTATAGTGTTAACTGTTTTCGTTCAATTTCACTAACATTTACAGCAAATTTACCTATGAATCAAACTATATTATATTTTCAAATAATTTTTTTGTATTTATAGTGTTTATAATTGGCACCTGAAAACCCTAAATAGTTTCTAAAAAATCATTTTAAAAAAAAATTCCTTCGAACGCAGTCGGATATCTTAATATTCTTGCAACACATTTGTGTATGAATATAAATATAACTTATTCAGCTAAGTATTTTCAATATATCTTTTAAGCAATTTCTGACCATGTTTAAATGCGGCACATACTTAAAATAGGAGATTGCCTTATAAAGAGAAATAAAACTCATTAACTTAAAACATGCTTCACATTTATCAAAGCACGAATCAGCGATTAATCGAACTTTTAAAAGAAGGTTTAAACCGATAACAAGGAAAGTCTCTTAGATAAAATTAATTTTAAAGTAATCGAATTTGGAGAAGTGAGAGCGGCTGGTTTATTTCAAAACACCACAAGCTATTTCGCCGATTACTTTAGAATTATTTTTTTCTCTTAGAGACTTGGAATTTCTTTGGAATTAAAATTTATAAGATGGTAAAAATGAGAAATCGAATTGCTAGATAAGCAATATATCATCCTCTTTCTGATATGATATGCAATAAGTATTTTTTGCGAGAAAGTTTACATAAAATAAAGTAATACATTTTTTCATAAGCAAATTAATTTAAGGGAAATTGTCATTGTTCTTACATTTTGGAAGAAATCGAAATTTTTATGGAAATATTCGATGTTTTAATTTTTTTTCTAGCATGCTAATTCTAACAACATATTAATCAAGAAAGTCTACTTTTTTCAAAAATGTTTTAGCGTTTGTTTGAAATCTTTCTTGTAATTTTATGACACTATTTTCTTTGCAGAAATAATTACTTTCGTTGTCAACTACGAATTACTTTGTATACTTACGTTGCATACTACGAATTACTTTGTTTATTACGTTGCATACTACGAATTACTTTGTTTATTGCGTTGCACACTACGAATTACTTTATATACTTGCATACTTAAGTTGCACGCTACGAATTACTTTGCATA
>JAPMOQ010015052.1:373308-395927 GCA_026543055.1 Argiope trifasciata
TGCTGTTCATGAATGGCAGCACAACAGGTTGTATCACTAGACTGACGTACAAATTTGCAGTCAGGGTGCGTGGGATAACCACGAGAGTGCTCCTGCTGTCATACGAAATTGCTCCCCAAACCATAACTCCAGGAGTAGGCCCTGTGTGTCTAGGCCGCAGACAGGTCACTAGCAGGCGTTCACCTGGCCTCCTTCTAACCAACAAACGGCTATCACTGCGACCAAGGCAGAACCGGCTTTCATCAGAAAACACAACAGATCTCCACTCCGTCCTCCAATGAGCTCTAGCTTGACACCACTCACGTCGCAAACGGCAGTGGTTTGGAGTCAGTGGAATGCACTGTACAGGGCGTCTGGCTCGGAGCTGTCCTTGAAGTAACCGATTTGTAACCGTTCGTTGTGTCACTGTGGTGCCAACTGCAACTCGAATTTCAGCTGCAGACGCAGTACAATTAGCCACAGCCATACGCCGAATACGACGGTCTTCCCTCTCAGTAGTACCACGTGGCCACCCGGAACCTGGTCTTCTTGAGGCAGTACCTTCCCTTGACCACTGCTACCAATATTCATGCACAGTGGATACATTCCTGCCAAGTCTTTCAGCAATATCGCGGAAAGAAAACCCAGCTTCTCGTAGCCCTACAACACGACCTCGTTCAAACTCAGTGATCTGTTGATAAGGGCTTTTTCACCTTCTCAGATTTATCCTTGACTAACATTAACCCACTACGTCAAATCTCAACTGTAAATAACAAAAACGAACCTTACAGCGCTTATTTAAAGCAAACCTCATTTGAATGTTCATAGTGTTGCTACTAGCGCCACACTTAAGCGCGTCGCTCGAAATTTGAATCGACGTCATCTTTCAGAGGTATAAACACGCCTACCAAATTTCGTTTATCCAGCACAGCTCCTTCCTAGTGTTGGGATTTTTTTTTTCATTAGTGTATATTCTGATCAGAAAATTCAATGTATGTATGGCCTCAACAACACATATTGTATATTAAATTTATATCGACATGTATGATTCTCCTATTTTAGAAATGGCTTTTTAAACCAAAAGCATTAATTAATCATTTTGTTTCTTTCTTTTGACTACCATATATAATAGTTTCATTTCTTAGAAATTAATAAAATGTCTGTATGCAGACAAATAAGTCTAATTCCAATGATAGATGGAAAGTTTATGTATCTCGCAAAAACATTTTTTATTATTATTTTGCGAATAAGTTGTTTAATTTTAAACGCAAATTAATATACCAACACATGATATAAATATTCATCTTGAGGATACGATAATTATTTATTTTGCAGATTCCATGTATCTATAATTCGCATTGTTATATTATTTTCAAACTATTATCAATTTAAATAAACTTACAAAACAAATCAAATCTCATTTTGGAAAATTATTATTCCATATTACAAAAATATTTGTGAATAAATAAAAGATTTATCTATATTTAAATTATTTCTTTAATTAATTTAATTAATTCTATTATGTAATATTTCTTAACCAAATTGATCGTTGAGTAATGATTAAATTATAATCAAGCATTTGATATCTTAATTTTTTTTTCATTAAGATTAAAAAAGAAATAAAGTAAAGTAATTGTAGCAACTGAAATAAGCCCAAACGATTTCATAGAAATTAAAATCGAAACAAAAGTTGCAAAAAATAATTTATTTTTTGTATAAAATATTTTAATAACAATATTTAGGAGAAATGCAGTATCTCAGTTTTAATTATTTATGCCGTCGTAAGTTGGGAAAACTTCCATTCAATATCTTTTAAATAATAACTGAGATATAAAATTTTATGAACATTTTAAGATATCTAAAGAAAAGAAAGCTTGAATTATTAATTTAAAACGAAATATCTGCAAACGATCCAAATACTATATTTAATTAAATAGAAATAGAATCTTGATTCTTAAATAAATTTTAGCTTCCTAAAGAACACTTTAATTAAATTTAATTTAGAATTCATGTTTAAAATTCTTTTAAATTAAAAGCTAAATTACTTTTGAGCCGCTTGAGGAATAACTGATACGTTTTTAATTTCGTTTCTTAGTATGCTTTTGTATTGATATAAAAATCGAAAATGTAGAAATTAATTTAAATCCATTGTTAAAGACTTTTCTATAATTATGATATTAAAATGTAGATTAATATTAGATAAATCTATTTTTATGGGCTTTAAAGGAATGGTATTGAAATCTTTTTTTTTTCGAATTGTGAAACATATTGTTTGAAATATTGATTTCTTAAAATTAAGATTATTCTTAACAGTTTATCTATCATCAATAGAGCAAATCTAAGAAATTAATTTTTGTTCGAATTAAGCGATCTGAATGTTGGACTGTTAAGTTCATATATAAATTTAACTGCTTAATTATTTAACCAGAATGCCATATGTGCAGCACTTTATTGAATTTTGTTGGCCCTAAACAAAAAACGGGCTCCTCAACAGGGAAAAATCACCAATTCGTCGTCTACTCATTTTGAGGCTTCAAAAACCTCACCAAAACAACATCATGTTCTCACATGATTAAAAAGTATAAAAAAAAATATGTGAATATTTTCCTCATAAACGGATAGATATTCTAACCTAATTATTTCAGTTTTTATCGTTTCAGTCATTAAATCAAATATTTTTGCATCGATGGAATAAATATTTACATTTTCAAAATAATGAATGCTTCAAAAAATTCGGAGGACAAATATGTCATTGTTGTTTCCAGATAAAAATATTTGAATAAAGATTGAATATTATATTAATTAAAAAGTGTTGACGTTTTGAAAAGTAATATTCATTTTCAGTAATTAGAAAGTAATTTAAATTATGCTACATTTTATTTTTCAGACAAAAAAATGGCTATCTTTCATGAAAAATGTTCATTATTTAAAAAAAAAAAAGAATTAGCAAATAGCATTTCAGTAATTTTGCTTACTTAAAATTCTAAATTAGTTTTACTTGAACAGATAATATAAATGTGATCAACGAACTGGAAATTATACGTTTTTTCCAATCCGATGTGATTACGTATGTGGACACGTGTATGTGTCTATGAATTAAAATGTTTATTTTTTAATATTAGAACTAAAACTATTTGATGGTCCAATGACAACATGCAAGAAATTCGATGGTTTGCGAAAAATATTTAAAAGTCTTTTTTTTTTTTTTTTTTTTTTTTGCAAAAATAGTTGGAGGAAATACATGCGATTTTACAAAAGCATGCACGTGCTAAAATTATTCTTTTTATAAACGGCTATGTTATTTATTAAAATGAAAAGTAACAAATATGAAATACCATATTTAAAATTCAAATACTTTTGATCAAATTATGATTTTCTTTTACACATGATTTTTGAAAAAATTATTTTCTTTATAAAAAAAAGTAATATGCTTTGATTATTCACTTAAATAAATTCTAAAAATTAAATAAATATGAAAGCTACGACCGTCTGCCTCAAATCATATTGTGAGAACGTTATTATTTTTATGTCGGCATTTTTTTAAATTAATTGAAGTCATTAACCAGTTTAAACTGGTTTGAAACTATCATGAGAGTTCTATCTGTCTATTCTCTCTCTCTCTCTTTATATATATATATATATATATATAATGTTTGTATAATATAATTTTTAAAATTTTTATTTTCAATTTTTCCAACTGACAAAATTTTGAAGCGTGACCGTTTTTGAGATGGGACAGCGGTTTAAAAAAATATTAATGTATATGTAGTCCATTAGTCTCACGATTGTTTCAAATAGATTTAAATTGGTTAATGATTTTAATTAATTAAGACAATTCATAAGAATTCGCAGAATGAATTATTTGGGAATCAAGTTACAATTTTAATTAGCAATAAATCAATTAATGTGACAATATTTTGCATTATTTTCTATATGCCTTCAAAGAGATAAACCACAAATTTGTTGTCTACACATTTTGAGACTTCAAAAACCTCAAACCAAAACAACAACATGTTCTCACAGATAATTTGTTTCTTATATATCTTTTTTTTTTAAATAATGAATTTTAAATAATATTACTCCATAATTCACTTTTCTGGATTTAAAAATTTATGTATTACAATACGTCTTATTTCTACATCATATGATATGGTCCATGACGTGTCAATGGATGCCCAAAAAACAGTCATTAGCTACGTTTTAATGAAATGTCATAACATGGAGATATCAGTTTAGTACAAATTTGATTATTCTAATTTAATCCCTCTGAATTTGGAATATTTACTAAGCTTGCAGATTGTAGAATAATATTTGGGCACTGTAGCTGTTGAGAATGTATTTCATGTATTGTCTCATTGCGAAGACCATTTCTCTAATAAAGTTGCATTGTTGAAGTATTTGTTTTTATAAATTTTTATCTTACTAAATACATTTGTTAGCTTCACATAATAAAAGAAAAATTGTTTGTGATGCAACGGATGTCTGTATTAAAGGATCAACTATTGCAATTATATTTGCCTAGGAAAAAATATAAGTATTTGGAATTTTTATTCGCAATTTTGTCTTATGATACCATCATAAAAGTGAAAAATTCGAATCGTTCTGGTTTAATTATTGATTTTAAAAATAAATAACTCGCTTATATTAAGACGAAAAAGTTCTTGCTGTTATTTTCTGAAATTTTTGCTTTATTAAAAAAATATCCTTAACAACACGTTACTGAATGTACTGTCCATCGCTTTACATATTCTTATTTTACCAAATTTTATTATTTTTATCTTTTTTTCCACTTTCAACACAAGAAGAAATGAGTTTTTGTGTACCCTATGACCTCAAAAACTATTTTCATACCACTAATGAGATTTGTATCATATTTTTGAGTTACATTTAAAAAAAAAGTAAGAATAATATAATTTTAGAGAATTACAGCACAAAAACCCTTTTCCAAACCCTTTTGAAGCATTTTCATTATTTTCAAAAAGTCAAGAAACTGATTTTTTTATGCGAATGTCCTTTAAAATCAAAATATTAACTGAAAAAGGACACTTTCTTTGGATATCATAATAACTTTAAGAAAATAGATTTGCCTGTTGCCGTAATATGATACTTATAATTGTAAGAAATGCCAATCAGTGCAACCTGCACCATTTAATTTTACCTGAATTAAAAATTCCAGATGGACAATTCTAATCCTTCTAAAGTAGAATTTGTATTTACTAAAGTTACATCACAATGAGGCATTATTTTGTTATGAAACGTCAATTCCACTGTGTCTGTAAAGTCAACAAGTTCACTTATAGTGAATGTATGATGTAACACAATCAACATGCTTCAATAGCAAATAACGACGTTTTTTATCAAATACAATCACGGACACGCAAATACACAGCCAAGATGCACGCAAGCATAATGCAGAAGCCCTCATACTACAAACAGTTGCTCACAGGTAGTAATAACAACCACAGCATACGAAACGACCAGAGAGAGCTCAGCAGGGCAAGGGAATCTACGTAGCTGCTAGCTACGATCTATCCAAACATCTGCAATTATCCGTTTTCTCTTCACTTTAGCTGTATCCAACTGCCGACTCACTACTTCACAATTGGTTACATGTCACATGACTTAATGTCGATTCTCTAATAATTTCCAGAGTTATTTTTCACTGCTCAATTCAACAATCGCTTCAATTCTGTTGAACACTTGCTCTACTTTAGGTTGCTCCAATTATTACATACTTAACTCTCTATGTCGCACTAAACCTCGCTACTACTTTATAAATGATTGCCGATCTCTTAGCATTGATTGCCGATCTTTTATAGTTTCTGGAGCAGGATAGAGAAAATTTTGGAACAGTCAAGCATATATCGGTTAATACTGACTATATATACGAAATTCTGGAGGATTTTAGCATTCTCCATTTTGTCATCATCGTCGCCAAATTTGTTGTCTAGCCTCAGATCACTGGTTCAGCATCCGATAAGCATACCTCATATCTAACCGTAAAACGTTCTTTTCAGTGATTGAACTAACCATGCTGGGTAGCAAATATGCAGATTCGTAACAATATCTAGAGAAGGACGATCAATTTTCAATAACTGATATTGGACTATATTTTAAAAAGTGTTACCAAAAACGTTGCTAAAATTAGCTTTTAGATAAATTTCTCACTTTTTTAAAAAATATCCCCTCCTCCCATTATTGGTTTCCTTAATTCTCAATGCCTTCCCAATTTCTCAAATTTTATGTAGTAATTTGAATTCTTGATATAATGCAGCATTCATTTCTACTAATGTCAGTATTTTCACTTAAGGTATCCGGCTACGTTAAAAACACTGGTTATCAATCATGTTGGTGAATTTTTTAAAAACCATTGTTATCACTTGCAGTTCAAACTTTCCCCTTTCCAAAACAATTTATCTTTTCTAAGAAAAGGAATTCCAATTCTATCACCCAGGGGAATTTTAAGCAAAACATATTTTTAAGCTAAAATTTGTTTTTCACTTCAATTTTCACAAAATTATAATTTTCATCAAATTAAGATATCATGATTTTCATAAAATCATGATGTCTTAAAAACTAATAGTCGTATTTACATAAAAATTTCAGCTTGTGTTTTAAATAATATGAACAATCATAGAAACCAAATATTTTATTGTTGGTGAAATGCTTTTATAGACATTTTAAGAAAAATTAAGTTGAGAAATTATGGAAAAAATGCATATATACCCATATTTTTACCTATAACTTCTTTGCATTTCAAAATTTTTGTTTGATTTTGATTCATTTCATTCATCATTACATTCCATAATTTGTGTATAAAGAAAAATAGAATTGATTCATTACAATTCTGTGTAGTATTAAGCGTTTTGGTTAAATTACATTCAAATTTACTATTGGTTTTCCTACTTCACAAAATATATTTTTTTTCAAATATTTTTTTTTGTATTTATAGTATTTTGTATTATAATTAACAGTACATCTAAAAACCAAAATTTTAAATAGCTTTTAAAAAATCAAATTTTGAAAAAAAAAATTAGTTCGAATATAATCGGATACCTCAAGGCCTGGAAGCTAGGAAATTCGAATTCTTGTACTTCTTGAACCAATTCATCATATCTGTAAACAGTTAGCATCCAACATACTCCTAAAACGAAAACATCGATATATATTTTAAACTGTTTTCTCACATAGGTCTCAAATGCCCATTTCTGTCGTTTTCGTAGATTCTCCAGTTTCTATTCCCTTCGAGATTCCTCTTGTGCAAGAATGGATCTATGAACTTCGAAAAGTTCTTCCTGTGAGACTTTGGAAATCAATATTTTTATCCCGTTTTCGAAGTTTTTTGGCGGAGTATGATAAAGAGTGTTCGATCTCTAAAGGATTATGTGATAAGATCCGCAGGATAGGGGTTGTTCTTTCTTGAGGATTCAGTGAAAAACATATGAAGTTTCTTATTTTTATAAGATACTAGCTGGTACCTGGCGGGTTGCTGCCACAGATGAAATTGTCTTGGAAACATCGTATGGAATTTGAAATAGTTATCTTGTTTGATTAAGAATTACATTTATTTTCTTACCGACAGTAAATACATTCATTGAAATGGAAGGATACATAAAGGAGAAGCATAAAAAGTATTTATTCTATTTTTATTATTCCATTCAACAAACAGATATTCACGTTTGTTTTATAAAAGTATTCAATTTCTTCCAAAGTAAAAAAAAAAAAAAAAAATTGTCCGAAATCGCATTTAATGTAAATAACAAAAAAATTGCATTTCTTTCCGTCTAATATTTCTACAAAATTGTATTTGTTCCCAAAAGTTGTGAACGGTTACAATTATCTTTTTTTTTAAATATCCTGTTTCAATTTAACAAAATGTAAGATGGTTTATAGCATAAATGTTTGTATTTGAAAAACTTGGTATTAAATAAACCTTCCAATAATTATACAAACGAGAATTCATTATACAAAAATTGTCCAGCTTCCAAAATTGAAAGGTTCCAGCAGGTTATCATTTAAGAACATGACAGCGGTGCAAGTACCACAAAGATTTACGAGATGGCGCTGAATGATATCATCAACATGAGAACAAAAAAAAGTTCTCTTATACTTAGATTTTTTTTTTTTTTTGTAAATTGTTTTTTAGGGAAAACATTTCTGTAGATAAACTTTAAAAGTTACCCCATTTTATTAAATTATAAATTGTGATCGAAATCGTTAGAATTGTTCCCAATGTACCAAAAGTAAATAATTTATGTATATACACACAAGAATGTTCGTTTAAAGTTATAAGAATTGCATTCTTCCTAGGTTAGAGTTACCAAATTTAACCCCTGTATTCTTCGCAAAATGATAGTTTGCACCTTCAAGAGAATATTTTGGAACTTTACTTTAAATTAAATGATATGTTCACTGTAACCTATAACCTCTATTTTTTATTTTTCAAGGAGGTTAAATCGATAATACATAACAAAGTTTACATTAGTTTTCAATATGTTATGAAAGGCGTAAGATAAAATACATGATGGAACAATTCAATCTTTTAGAATTTCGCAAATAATAACTATTTTTAAGAATTTTGCAAAAATATCATGATGGAAGTACATGAATTCAAACGAAATTGCACAACATTAAATTTCATACGATCTAAGAATTATGATTTTTTAAAAATTTTGAAACTGTACAGGAACTAGATCTGTACAATAATTTCGAAGTTATATCTGAGAAAGAAAAATGCCACTATATTTTTAATTGGATCAAATTATCAATAAATTTTTAAAAACTTGAACCGGGAGGCATGAATTTACCTTCAAATTATCTATGTTAAAATTTGGCGATCAGGGTTCATACAGTCTTAATTACGATGTGAAAACAAAACAGGTTTTTTTCTCTATTATTAGTAGAAAGTGAAAAGTAGAATTTTCCCTATTTTAATAATTTTCCAATTATACAGTTTTAAATTATAATTCTTAATTACAATTAAAACTAATTTACTAATTAATCATATTTAAAAATCCCAAAATTTAACCATGCCTTTCGGCACACAATTAAATAAAAATTAATTAAATTATTGAACTAAAAATAATTATGATACAAAAAAAAAATAAAAAATTGTAAAAAATATCAAAATTCTAGTAGAACACTAAGTGATTAAAAAAGAATAATGAAATTATATGGCGGCATAGATTAAACATATCCAATGAAAAATGTCAGAAATATAAGAACTATTATGTATAAAGTATATCACACATTTTTTGAAAGCTATAAAAAAATTCTATTTATCAACAGTAGCTGTCAGAAAAGTTGGATTTCTTCAGTACATTTCCAGATGTTTTATTACTTCTCAGTGAATGTAATATTTAGTAAAATTTATCACAAGAAGTTTATCTTGGAACAAATGACGAAATAATAATTATTATTAGAATTCAATATTTTTCTACTTTTTAATTTTTAAATTAAAAATCATAATTACGATTAAAAATAATTTTAAAATAATTTTAATTCAAAATCACAAAATATAGCCATTCGACACACATTTAAATAAAAATTAGTTAAATCATTGAACCTAAAACTAATTTTGATACAAAAAATACCAAATTGAAAAAAATATCAAAATTCTAGCTGAGCATTAAATGATTAAAAAGGAATAAAAAATATATAGCTGCATAGATTAAACTTATTCAATGAAAGATGTCAGAAATTTAAGAGCTATTACGTATAAAATATGTAACACATTTTTCGAAAGCTACAAAAAAATTCAATTTATCAACGGTAGCTGTCAGAGATGTTGGATTTCTTCAATACATTTCCAGATGTTTTATTACTCCTTAGTGAATGTAATATTTAGTAAAATTTATCACACGAAGTTTATCTTTGAACAAATGATGAAATTGACATATTGCCTGTCAAGTTATATCCTATAATCGCTCAAACTATTCCTTCTCTTTATATAAAATGTATCATTTTTGTTGATACATTTCCGAACAAAGTGAAGTAAAATAAGGTGGGATTCCGATATGATATCGGAAGATATAGTTTATATCTTATGTATCATCTTTTCACTGTAATGGTTTTTTTCAGACAATATATCATCCCTCTAATGATTTATTTGGTTTGAGAAATATCGCATGACGTAAGTCTCTTATGTATTTTATTCATTTATGGATAAGGTGAAAGAGTAGTTTTTGTGAAAATACGATTCAATGTCAATATGAAGGTCAGTCCTGTTAAATAATAATTTATAGTAATACAACAAAAAAAGTATTTATTATAAATTCGGCAAATTTCATTTATTACAAAAAGATATTTTAGTATCTTTATGTTTGGTTCTTTAGTAGTATCACGACATTTTACAATATTTGAGAAATGGTGTAAAGTGTTCTGAATACTAAATAATACCGTAAAAACAATATGCATGGATGCAACAATCCTCATTCAATTTAAGGATAATTGAAAAGAGTAGTTTAGAAAAATTGCGTTTCAAGGTCGATTTACAAGGCATTTCATGGTGAATTTAAAGATTAATCTTCTTAAATAATAATAATTTTACAAATTGTTGGAAAGAAAGTGTGTATTTTTTGTATTTATGAATTTATATAACTTAAATGGTATATAAACGTTTATTATAAAAAGGCTTTTTTATGTTATAAAAATATATATTTTTGTATCTTTATGTTAATTCCTTAGTAGTATCACGACATTGCACAATATTTAAAAAATGATTTATGGTATTGAGAACACTAAAGAATACCTATAAACAATTTTCATGGCATGCAATAATGCTAATTCAATTGAAGAATAATTGAATAGAGTAGTTTAGAGTTGTTAATACGTTTCAAGGTCGATTAAAATTACATTTCAAGGTGAATTTAAAAATGAATCTTCTTAAATAATAATAATTTAACAAATTGTTGGAAAGAAAATTTGTATTTTTTTGTATTTATAAATTCATTAAATTTCATTTATTATAAAAATATTTTTTATCCATATGTTGATTCCTTAGTAATATCACAAAACTGTATAATATTTTGAAAAGTTTGTACAGTATGAGTATTAAAGATAATCGTATAAAATTATTTTATAACATGCAATAATGCTAAAAATTCCCTGAGATTTTTAAAAACATTGATGCAATAAAATCCTGGATCAACAAATTAGTTTTCACTTAGTAATTTAATCTGAGATTTTATTCCAAGATGTTAATTAAAATAAATTATCATAAAAAATAAGAATATTGTATAATAGTCGAAAAATGTTGTACAACATTGTGAATTATAAAGATTACTGTAAAAACATTGTTGTATAACATGAAATAATACTCATTCAATTCATGGATAAATTGAAAAAGTAGTTTTATGAAAATAATTTTCAAGTCCTATTAAAATAATATTTAAAGCTAAATTTCGGGGCTAAGCTTGTTGAATAATAATAATTCAAAAAATTGCTTGCAAGAAAAATATTTAATATAAAATCATCCAATATCTTTTATTATATAATGGTATTGTTTGTGCCTTTATATTCGTTCCTGAGTAGTATCGCAAAATTGTACAGTCTTTGGGAAATGTAAAATATTGGGAATATTCAAGAATCCCATATAAACAATACTGTATAGCATGTATACATACCAATATCAATCTCTGCATTTTATTTATGCTCAAGAAATACTTAATATGGCATTTTAAATAAAGATGTGAATTTAATATGTGTAAGCCGGGTAATTATAATAAAAAATATCCCTAGGTATGATACCGCAATAATCATAGCATTTATAAGAATCGGATAAACTTTTGGTAAAAGACATTTTGAGATATTCGCTGAAGATATATGAAATATATGAATATATGAAAATATAATATATTTGAGATATATGAAAACCAACAGTTAAATCCTAAAACTTCCGGTAACAAAATTTCAAAATTTTAGCATGGGAAAATCAGTTTTTATTTATTAATTTTCTGGATTGTGCTCCTAGAGCAAAAAGCAATGCACAACATTGAAGCTGTATTTTTTGCCAAAATATTACCAGCTCTAAGCATACTAAGATTAAAAGAGATTACAACTATGGTGTGCTTAACAGCAATGTTATTTTCAAGTTTCCTTTAGCATAATACGGACTTTGGTTCTAGTTACCATCTACTGCATGCAAAGTATAATCGTTATTGAAGTGAGGCAAACAGAAATTTTATGAAATATTATAAAATGTTTTGTTTTGTGCTGCTTCTCTTCTGTTACTTATTGTTTTCGCTTTTCTTCTTATTATGTCTACTGCTGGTGATTTTGGTGCAACAAGTACAGTTCCAACCCTATTATATGTTCATTGATACTGAAAACACATTCCGATAAAAAAAGTGCCGTTGCCTTTTGAAAATTTTGAAATTTTGTTCTCTATAATTGTAACTGAGAGAGTTTAACTGTTGTTTTTTACATGATTCTTGGGCACATACCTCAAAATATCTTGTACCAAAAGTTTTATTCTGTTCCTGTGAGCGTGATGTTGGTTACGATCTTTATATTACGGAATAGTCACTTTTATAATGACCCATTATATTGTTTAATTGAACTTTTTCATAGATTTTTTTTATTAGAGCGGAATGCATTTTTGTTAGAAAAGCAAGAATATTACATTTTTAATGAGATTATGGTATTATAAAAGATATGATTTTGGTGCTACAAGTACAGTTCCTATCCTTTTTATTGTTTATCGATACGGAAAACATATTCAGAATATTAAAAAAAGTGCATTTGCTATTCAAAAATTTTGAAATTTTTTTCACTATAATCCTAACTGTGAGAATTTAACTGTTGTTTTTCGTATGATTCTTGACCGCATGTCTCAAAATATCTTGTACCAAAATTTTTATTATATTTCTGTGAACGTTATGTTGGTTACGATCTGTATATATCGGAATAGTTACTTTTACAATAACCCACTATATTGTTTAATTAAAAAAAATTTATAGATTTTTTTTATTAAAATAGAACGCTTTTTTTGTTAGAATATCAAGAATATTACATTTTGCATGAGATTATGCATTATATAAAAATATTCTATACTCCTACATAAATAAGTATTTTTTAACTTTGCAAATAAAATCATCAATTTTTGTTATTATTTTAAAAAAGTAATCAGAGTATATTACTGATAAATATTTAAATCCTACTGTAATCTTAAGAATATCATATTTTGAATTTTAAAAAAATGAGTTAATTCCACAGACTCAAATGATTCATTTTGATCCAAAATAGAAAATCTTAAAAGTCGAAGAATAATTACTTTACGATACCAAATTTGTGACGATTGGAACTTTTCTTCATGAATAATAAATCTTAACTACTCTCAGACAATTCCCATTAACTATTATAATGAATCACATCACGTAACACCTTCTGATACCGCCTATTATTATTAACTTTTCAGAGAAGATCCCTTGTTAGCAATTCTCACGAACCGACTCCGCATAATGAACTAGATGACTGCAGAAAGTTAACTCCAGGTTAAAGCTTTAATTTTTAATTCTTCTTAGTACTTCCTGAACCTGTGGTCATAAATTTCAGAGAAGTCAGGAATAAGTAAACTAGGAGAGGATGCTATTTTAACTCTGGATCGAGGGAAAGGAGGGGAATTTGTTGCTTGCATGTTCTGTCGACGTTTGAAAATAATTTATCGTGTGTATGTCATGTAGTTCTGCGTGGGTTCACTGAAAGATGATTTGCTGTTTTGAATGCCCACGTTTTAATCTTAGCTATCTTAGTACATCTAATGACTTATTGCACCTTTGGAATTGCTGTTGAGTGGTTAATTTTTTTGAGGGTTTAATCATTTGCTTAATTATCCCGATATATTTCGTCTTAGAACATATTGCAGATAATCATTATGCCGAGATATCTTGGGTTAGTAGAGATTGCAGTTAATTATTATGCCAAGATGTCTCGGGTTAGTACATATCGCAGCTAATTATTATGCCGAGATATTTCGGGTTAGTACATATAGCAGATAATTATTATGCCGTGATGTCTCGGGTTAGTACATATTGCAGATAATTATTATACCGAGAAAACTCGGGTTAAGTAGAATTTGTCAGTACGATTTGTTTTATCCTTGTTTTACTAGTCCAATAGGAAATCAAAAGAAATATTCAGCTTTGATTGGCAATTTGCCAAGTTTTGTTAGTTTCGCTGACCTTTTGACACGTGTTTTCCTTATTGTGTAGTATACGTCTATTTGTGTATTAGTAAGGTGCAAAGGAGCATAGCTGCGTTGAAATAAAGGTAATATAATAGCCATGATGCAAGACAGAGAAAACAATGTTTTTTCAGATGGTGATTAAAAAAAATCAAATCCAATGATACAGTGTTCACTGTTCTCTCATAAAAGAGATTCCAGACAATTATAGCAGTAAGAAAAGAAATCAGATTAAAAAATTATCATACACAGACAATATTTAACTTTTTTTTTCATTCGCCCGAGATAACTCGGGATAGTAAACTAATATTAAAACTAAATACTTTTACACCCATAAAAAATTAAAAAATCAACTTAAAACCTCCATATTTTTTGTTTCGTTTCCTTGTGCTTAACAATAATTTTTAAAAAAATGATGATATTTTACAGTTTTTTTTTAATTGCAAGGGAAGTGGTTAAAGTATGCGTCTGATTTCATTCGAATTCTATTTAGATTTCTTGGAAGATTTTCTGTTAGGAATATATTAAACGGACAGTTGACTTTGGAATAAGAAAAAAAATGAACGAAAACGTGCAACTATATTTTAATCATTTCATTACTTATTATATTTATATTTATCTAAGATTGTTTCATAAAATATACTCTTCTGTGAAATAACCATTTGAAGGATCAAGTAGAAAAAAAAAACATTTTAATGACATTTCTCAAAATGGTATTGTAATTCAGACAAAAAATAAAATTCTATCATTCAGTAAATGTCCATAAAAATATTTCTGAAAAATTAGCATTTAATTGAAATCATACAAAGTTTTGTCACAAATAAATTTACATTGGTAATAAGGAAAAAATAATAGAAAAATTAAAAAGTTAAGACGTCTAGGATATTTTTAAAATTTAAAAAATAATATATATTTTAATTTGAAATTAAAAAAAAAGGTATATTTCGTTTCAAATTTAAAAAAAAAAGAAATTTGACGTATTTATATTTTAATACTATGCATGAAAAATTTAATAACCCTGATTAAATAATTCCCAAATATGTCTATTAGAGCCCAAGGTCCTGTTATTGGTAGAATTTAACCCCCACCTCCCATCCTGCAATTTTCTTTCTATCTGACATTGGTTGCAATACAAAAAACACCCAGAATCTTATGGAGTTGATAAAATGAATATTTTATTTCTTAAATTAATTAATTCTCTTAATTTTCAAATCTAGTATTTCAAAAACTTTTAAAACCAATATTAAATACCGGCACAGTCAAAAAGAAAAGAAATAACCCTGATTCATTTGTAATGATTCAGTTTTAAAATTTACATTTGAACCAGGCAGTTCCCTTTTTTGTTGCACTGGTCATTAGTTCTACTTACTTTATATGCTTGAAACTAATATATGAGATTATAAATTATGTAACTTATATGAATAGAACTAATGGAAAAGATACCACAGTGTTGTCTAATAAAACTAGAACATTGGTCGGGATCTATTGGAGATAACGAAAATATTTCGTTGCCTTTAATCATTTTTCCATGTTGATTACACGGAAAACATTTTGTAGTTACAGGTTAATTAAGAGATACTTTGCAACTAAGTATACCTAGAACATCCTTTGGTGTCAGTTGAACACCGGGTTATGTTTAGTACATTGTCTTTTCCGTATTTTAGCAGGGAATATGAAAATTTTTCGTTACCTTTAATCATTTTACCACGGTGAATACAAAGAAAACGTTTCGTAGATCCAGGTTAATTAGGAAAGCTTTTACAACTAAATATACGTAGAACATCCACTGGTTTCTTCTCGACACTAAGGCATTTATAATTATAAACAGCTGTCGTTCAGCAAACGATAGTTTACGAAGTGAAACAAACTTTCCAAAGCACTGTCGAGCATTTGTTTGACCTTGAATGCAATGCTATTGGGTTCGTAGCGGAAATGAATCAATTATTCTAAAATTGTTGTGTCTAAGTGTTTCGTTACATAGCTTTTGCTCATCAAATCATCAAATAGTTTTTATTCGATTTTCGAAGCTTGTGCAGAGCAGACATTCAGTCATTTTAAACGATGGCTCGTAAAGAAAGTATAAATCCTAATAAGGTTGGTAAATTGCTGAGAGAGCTTTCTGAGAATGAATTAGATGATGATGAGCCATCTGATTAGAACTCCGATTAAGACATAAAACTGCGTGAAATGAGTAATTTGGTTTTTAAAGGAAATAAATGGTCATAATATCGGATAATTACATGAAATAATATTAAAAAGTCTTAAAACTAAACCCTACTGAATAATTATCCTTCAATTATTTAATATTACAATTTTTTTTTATCTCGGAATGGGAAAGATACCGGCGGATGTTTGAGGATAATCAAAATCTTGGACATTGTGATAAATGGGCATACTTAAATAGTCTTTTACAAATATGCTGTACCTTTCTCCATTCATAAGACTATGGATCTTTCGTCATGCTGCGAATGTCCTGCAAGGCATCGATGCACAATGCTTAAGAAATATTTATTTTTGGTACGAATTTAGAATTCTGACTGAATCTGATTTGAGCTATTTGAAGATTATTTCTAGACATGCAGAAAATGCGCAAGCACTGAGAAATCGACATTTTTAAGGTCCCTTTCCCTAAAGATTTAGATTTTTAAAAAGTTCATAGAGCATTAATCACAACTCTATGTATGTATTTAACTCAATGTGTTTTTGAGTTATTGCGTTTATATGTGTGAGAAAGTACAGACCAGCATACGATCAAACTTATGATAGATTAAGTTCAATATTTTATAAAATTCTACATTTTGAAATTAAACTTGAGCAACAAGTTATATTTGTCTCATTATTTATTATTTATGATTATTGTATTGACTTTTAATCAGTACCACGGGCCTGATGGTAAGGTCTCGGTTTTGGAACCGGAGGGTTTCTGGTTCGAGACTCGATTTCACCAAACAACCATCGTGTAAATGAGCCTGGTGCAGGCTGAATCCGTCAATATCAAACGCCCTCCAGCTGGTGTGATGTGGAAGTTTGGAGAGGAGGTAGAAAATCAGGGGCCATTCTCATCATCTGACTATGATTCTCAATTACGAGATCAATCCAATATCAGTCCAAATGTTGCTTTGAAATGGGACATTAATATAACCAAACCAAACTATTTACTAGTATTAGAAACTCAAGACATTTATTCATAGAATTTTATTTCAAATTTGGATTATACTTACTCATTTGATATGAATTCCTTGTAAAAATTTGACATGATTAGCTCATAATTCGACATATTAAATTATTCTTTGACCCACCATGTTCACGGATAAATAAGCATGATTTTCTTTAAAAAATATTTTTTTCAACATTTATTAAATTATGAAATATTGAGAATTGTCAAACTTTCGAATTCGACTTTTCGGTTTCAATATCGATGGACAAATTCAATATCAATAGATCTTTTTTTTTTTATTATACCATTAGGTGACTTTTGTCGTCAATCATAAAAAAAGAGAAAGGTACGAAAAATTAATTTTCAGTCATGTATGTTTAAGATTTTTTTACAAAATTGTTCTCAGAGTCTCATTCAGGAAGTATACGAGAATAGGATATTAAAATCAAAAATTCGAAAAAAAAAATTCATTTTTTCTCTCCATATTTAAGGTTATGAAACGTTGAGAATTGCCAAACTTATGAATTCTAATTTTTGATTTCAATATTAATCAATAAATTAATCTTTTTTTCTTATATATTATTAGATGACCTTTGAGTGAGATGAAAAGAGTGAAGGACTCACAAAATTAATTTTCAGTCATGTATTTTTAAGAATTTTTTACAAAGTAGTTTCTTGTACAGGATGTATACGAAAATAATGTTTTGGAATTGAAAATTCGAAAAAAAAATTTTCCTCCATATTTAGGAAGTTATGAAACGTTGAGAATTGCCAAATATCCCAATCCGAATCTTCGATTACAATATCTTATTCTCATACACTTCCTGTATATGAGAAACTAAGCACAATTTCATCAAAAAATTATAAACATACATACATGACTGAAAATTAATTTTGCGTGACCTTCACTCTTTTATGATTAACGACAAAGGTCACCTAATGGTATATTAGAAAAAAAGAATAAAAATAAAATCCAATCTGTTCGAAACTGGTATTATCTTCGGAAAGAAGGCTTAAATTCTTTTCGTATTCCTGTGAAACCCAATAAAACAGCTGAAGAGTAATTCAACATCTTCTCCCAATCATTTTCTAACATCTATCTATAAGAAGAAAATCATTGCGGGATCAATAACTTGAAGAAGTCCAACAAAATTTCAATCGATGCCCTTTTTGGTCGGCGTTTATTGCAGCTGTGTTCCATCTCTAGTTATAAATTGCGAACTATAAACTATTTTTAAAGATTCGACATCTTGTTTATCTGTCATTTACAGCTTAAGGTTGAACCTTTACTAATAATAAAAGATTTCTGACTCTAAAGGTCATGACATTTGACTTAGTAAACGTGATCTCTCTACATATTTAAATGGTCGAATCTATCTTGGGAATTTTAATTAAATAAGTGTTAAACGAAATTTCTATGACTAAAATGACGAAATGATTTCTATGACGATTTTTTTTTTTTTACTAAACTTTCAAAAAATATTATTTACGTATATAAATTTTGAGATAGCTTGAAATTGGAAAAATAATCTTAAACCAGTAATACCAATTTTGTTTTTTAATTTTTGAACTTATTTATATATACTTATACTTATTTATATACTTATATGTTTTGAATTTTTGAACTTGCCTTATTTTAAAGTTTATTTCTGAAATTATCTTATATTTAATATCTTTTATTCAATCGTGCATATTTCTCACTAATTTTGATTAAAAAATCGAATAGTTTTCAACAATGCTTTTCATTTCGATAGGCTCATATAAAGTTAGATTATTGAGAATTTGAGTAATTTTTTTAAATTTTTACTATCGTGAAATTGAAAAATCAAACTATATTTTGATATTTTTCACGATATATGATTCCATACCGAGATAATAACTCAAAACAGTTTGTCCAATTTTAAATTTTATTTTCAAAATTATCTTAAATTTAGTATATATTCTTCATTTGTGCATATTTATCATTTTTAGAAAAAAATCGATTAGTTTTTAATAATGCTTTTTTTTATTATTGACATGAAATTTATTGTTTAAAAAATATTTAATCTCGTGATATTTTTACTGATGAAAAAATCATATTGGGTTAATTTAAAGTGAAATTGCCGTGCTATAATAGACAATGCGATATTCAAAGAACGATTACACAAAATTTAAATTTTTATTGTTCTACAAAAACCATGAAACTTATATCTCAAGAAAAGTCAGACTACGAGAAACAGAGCACATATAAGAGTATTAAATAATAATATATTAATTTTAACGAAACTGCCCGGTTAAAAATAATTTTTATAGACATTCAGAATTTAAAATTATTAATAAGATAATTTGAAATAATTCACAGCAAATATTTTTAATAAATAAATTGACATTACTTTTTAATTCATATTTCAAACATTTAGAAAAGAAAAGTGAATAAGTTTCATATATGGATTGATTTAATAAATATTACACCATAATGTATTACATAATTTATTTAATAGAATAAATAAATTTCATTCCATAAATCGACCTCAATGTTTTAAATATATCATGAGTAGAAGGCTTAAATTTTTTAAAGTCTAATTTTGTTTAAAAGCAGTATTTTCTTTAAATGAGTAAAATCCAGTGTAAATATGAAATAATAGAGTATTATTTTGTATCCTCTAAGGGAACATTCTAGGGTTTTACAAAATATAATGATTCGAATATTTTTGAAACAGATTATTTTCAACTTATGTCTTTGCTTAAATATGATTTTATTTTTAAACATTAGGTATACTTATTTAAATCATGTCTTAGAATTTACAGGAAATTTTATAAAACAATGGAATATTTATTGAAATAATATAGCAAAATTTTAAAAAAAAATCTACTAACACATATATGACATATTTTTTTATGAATGTTATCTTCTAGAATATTAAAATTAAATGGTGTATTCCATATGTTTATAAATTGGTTCTCGAATATTTCTTAAAAAATATTGCTATTAGCAAAATTGTTAAAAAAGAATAGACAAATTTCTCAGCTTTATTTCAATAATATTTGTTTACAAGTAAATCGTATACAAAATCTCATACATACGATTAGAATCTTCTAAGCTGAGTGAAATAGCAATTTTCCAAAGTTTAAAAGCTTTAATACGAGTAGCAATAAGAAATCATTAAAATAGAAAATAAAATTTTCAAATTTTTCGCCAGCATTTCAATATATGCTACATTACTCCTTTTCAATTTAGAAATTCTTATTTTTATATCACAATAAGTAAATTGAAATAAGACTTTAAAATATGGCAAAGTAGAGTTAATACTTTTCAATTTATTATTATTTTTTATTATTTTTTTTTTTACTTTTTATATGCTATTTACTTTTTATATGCTTTCTTTTATACCTTTAAAAATTTATTTCCATGAATCTACCATTTTATTTTGGAGACTTAAAACTCTATTTTCTTCTTTTAAATATACAATTTAATTATAGAATCAATAAAAAATGCAGAGATTTTGTTTTGCATTTTTGTAGATTTTCAGCTTCAACTTTTTCCATTGATAGCTTTTGATACATTTTCTAAATGCTGTGTATTAAATTTTTTCTGCAATAAAATCAGTATTGATCCAATTTATCGATAATTCATTTATTTGAACATTTAATTTTTTTTTTTTTTGTAGTAGAGATTTGTTTTCTGAACAACTTAATGGAAATTTAGCAATAGTTTAAATTATGCCTTAATATATGTACTCTTATTATTATATAATACTGTATGATATAAGGTAAGTAATTAAATATTGCTAAAAGATTTTTAAAAATTTAAAAAGATGTATGCAAAATAATAAAAGCTTTTAAAATTCCATGTATAAAACTTAGAAAGTATTTCAGGTTTTATACTTTGCATAGATTCCTTTTCGAATTATATGTCTAAATCATCTACAGATTTATATAATTCAGTTCAGTAAAAAATTATTTTAAAATTTACTTTCGGACATCTATAGAACTCATGTGGTAAATAAATTATATATACTATTATATAACAATGAAATTACAATAATATATATAAGCAATATTACTAGATTTTAATGTTAGTAATTGGAGAGATTGCATTTGCAGCAGCTGAAATATCTTCAAGTTTTTCAAATTGCTTATTGTTAATGTCCATTTTATAGTATGGGCATTGAACATGACTTATCAATCTTGTGCCTAAATTTATTCGAAATTCTGCATTTCGATTCTTATAAGATAGTCTTGCTATTATTGAAAATGCCGGATACTTCTGAACACTTTCACTTCGCCTTAAGTTTTCTTATTAGAATTAAGATGGATGAGTAATGGCGAATTTTAACCTTTGCCCGGTCATCATGGCCACTAGATATGTATCCTTGTAACCACTGGTTGTTATTTTTTCAAATAGTTCTGTTATAAAGGTCTGTCAACTAACGACTAAAAATCAAGCTCAAGTCTTAAATTATCTATTTTATATTTATAATTTTTTAAATACTGCATATACTTTGTCCATCAATAATATGCTGCTATTGATGATAGAATGTCAGCCTCTTGTTGACTGGCAAAACATACACATATAGAAATTAATATGTAAGTTAATGAAAATTTGTTATTTTAATGATATTTAAGCTGTTATCCTTGTTTAAACATTATAAAGGGCCATTATTTGGTAAAATTTCACGCTAATCTTTTCGAGAAAAAATTCGATTGCATGATTTGTTAAAAAAATATTCGGAAGTTTGTTTGAAATTGTTCAATGGAATTAGAATCACCAAAATTTTAGTGATGTGAACTTGATTGTAACTACAATATATCGTCTCGGTAATGAAATACAAATTATTCAACGGAAAGGTTAATAAGAATGTTTATTTATCCAAACGAAATTTAAAAGAAGCAAAATAATATTGCCCAATAATTGCGGAATTCCTTTGATTAGCTATTTCCATAAATAAATAAAATTACCCAATAATTGCAGAATGCCTTGCATTAGTTACTTCTATAACTAAATGAAATTGGGTAATAATTACAGAATATCTTGCGTAAATTTCTGTAAATAAACAACTGCACAATAATTGCAAAATACCTTACATTAGCTATTTCTATAAATAAATAATTTTGCCTACAATTGCAGAATACTTTGCATTAATTATATCCATAAATAAATAAAATTTTTAAAATTAATTAGTTTCACTTACAAACATTTCATTTGTAAACTCTATGATTCTATTTCAAATATCATAAAATCTATGAATTTTAATTTCACGAATAGTTCTAAATATTGTTACAAATTTCACTGTGGGTTCGTGAATTGAATAGGCTTCTTAA
>JAPMOQ010015052.1:401114-430805 GCA_026543055.1 Argiope trifasciata
GTTTGATTATTCTGTTTCAAAATTTGTAAATAGTTTATGATGAATTTGCAACTTTATAAATGTTTCTAAAATTGTTTTATTCCAAACTTTATAATTTGGAATTCGGGGACTGCCACTAAAGATTAGATCTTTGAAGTACTTCAAACAATATTTTGTTAAATGCAACTTATAAGACTGTGAATTTTATTTAAATATATATTTTTAATTTTTCTGCCCTAAATTTTCTTATAGAAACAAAATTATTTTTTAATTGTCTCTGAAAAATACACTATTTTTCATTAGTAACTCGATTTTCAATCATTAAAAACTTAGAAATTCTTTTAGGTCATGAAAGATATTGTGTATAAAAAGGAAGGTAGTTTAAAACATTTCTGGTAAACAATTATTCAAAGCTATTAGTTCTCTTTCCCATAAAATAAATGAAAATAAAAATCAATCAAAAATTAAAAATATAAGATAACTAGCTGGTACCCGGCGTGCTGTTGCCGCCCCAAAAAATAATATTAAGAGCAATCAATTAATAATTTGGCAATGTTTTATCGAAATAAGATGTACGATATGACAGTACATAAAATACGAAGAAACGAATATCATTTTTTTATATATTAGATGTCTGTATTCTTGTAGAATTGTGAAACTTAGCGTTATTTCAGAATGGCGATAAAAGAAACTATTTATAAAATCTCGTGTCCCGTTTGATATTCGTTCGGATTTCTCAAGTTTAATTTTAGAAAATGTGATTAAAATATTTTCTTTCAAAATTCATTAAACATAGAAAATATACTTATACCATAAAATCATTACTATAGTTGAAAATATAATTTTTTAGAAAATTAAGATAGTGTAAAATTATTTGTTTGAATGTAAAATTATTTGTATTAATATTTTTGGAAGTTACTGCGAAAAACGCTAAAATTTAATTAAAATTAAAAACACCCCAGGACTGATCTCCCTAAAATTTTCTCGCATAATCTGTAACACAGTTGTTACCCCAGAGAATGACTTGCATGGCATTTTTGTTCAGTAACTATATTTTATTAACTTTTAACTTGGATTTAGCATTTCTACTGAATCTAATGTCTCCTCGGCGAAATATTTGGAGATCAATCATCTGTAAATAGATGCGGTTGAAATCCCAATATTTATTTATGTAATTGTACTATCCCTATAACCATCCCGAAAATGTAAGCTAGAAGCTAACCAAATACCATCGCAATTCTGTTGAATGGTTTAAGAAGGCATAAGAGACATACAGACAGACATTCATTTTTATTTATACAGTAAAAGCTCCTTATTCGCCCTCCCTTCATTCGCGTTTTCACTATTCGTGGATTTAAAAAAAAATGCGACCTCATTCCTATATTCACAGCTAAACCTTTTTTTTATTCACGGATCTAATAAGTACATACATCGTAATAAAATGATTCCAATTGGTATCCGACCCAATATCCTTTGTAAATGCCGTCAAATGGGCTAATAAAAAAATAAAATAGATCTTAACACAACTTTTCCTACAGTATGTTGTTAAATGCAAACTGCAAACATAACCGAAATCGCGAATGGAATAGGACGAGATGGGTTCGAACAGATAGAATCAAGTGACATTCAGGAATTGCTTGAATCGCAAGATGAAGATCTGAATGAAACCGATTTGGAGGAAATCTTAAATTCACAGACTATTGAAGAAGAGGCTTCAACAAGCACTGGAAACGTGACATTTAAACTGAAAAACCTCAGTGAAGATTTGAGAATGGCAAATGAGCTTTGCGATTTCTATATGAGCATTGATCCGTCTATGAAACGAAGTGTTGTTTTTAAGAGGCAAATTGCTAATGCAACTGCTGCGTATCAGTCTGAATGGAAGGAGCTTTTAAAAACTGCGAAGCAAGAGAAAATGACAAAATTCTTCAAACCATTGCCTAAGTCTTAAGATAATCAAGCAAAATGTTCGAAAATTTCAATTGAATTGACTTTTTTAATCTATTTTTTTTTGTCACCTAGGAACGTATCCCCTATATCTCATATAAATGACCATTCCGTATTCACGGTTTCTGTATTCACTGCATGTTTATGGAACGTATACCCCGAGAATAAAGAGCTTTTACTGTGTAGATAAGCTCATTATTATAAATCTATTTTAAATGATTATGTTTAATTTTTCTTATACTTCAAATCTTATTTTCTGATTTCATATTTCTTATTTTCTGAACTTATTTTTCTAGTTTTCTTCTAAAAAAGAATATTGTCTAGACGGATAATCCTTAGGATTATTTATTAGCTGAGTTGACCTTTTAAATTAATGCATGTGAAGTATATAATTAAAAGAGTCTAATTAGGTAGACGTATTATTTTAATTGTTACGAATTGTTAGCGCATGATTCGATTGATTACCAAAAATTTGCAAATGTTTATTCTGGCGTCTGAACAAATATTTAATCATCGCAAATAAGAGGATTACAGGACATTATTTTTTTTTCTTTCTCTATACAAAAGAATTAATGCACTTATCCAAACATTTATCTTCAAACTGTTTAATAATATTCCCATTTGAGATCTCCTTGAATCCGAAAATCACATTTTTGGAATTTTGTCTCTCAGTGAAAACGACATTGGGCCGTAGTAGTCTGGTGGAAGGTTTTAGGCTCGTGAGCCTTAATGTTTCAGGTTCGAGCCCAATTCCACCTTCGTGTAAGGGGGTATATTGCGCGTGAAATTCTTCATAGTCAAATATCGTTACCCTGGTGTGGTGTGGTGTGAGAAATATGAAGAGGCGTACCAGCTCAGGTGCCATCCTCTTCATCTGATATATGTTTAAGTTTATAAGGTATGTCACAAAATAATCCTAGTGTTGCTTTCCAGTGGAAAATTAATGTAACTAAAATGAACTGTGACAACGATAAGCCAAAAACGAGTTGAAGTTAAACTTCGTATGTGGCTTGTAACCATATCTATACTATTTTGTCCATTTTGATGGGGCCGCGGTGGCCTGATGGTAAGGTCTCGGCTTCGGAATTGGAGGGTTTCAGGTTCGAGACTCAATTCCACCGAAGAACCGTAGTGGGACGGGGGTCTCTTGCACGTTAAATCTTTCAGGCCAAACGTCATCCCGCTGGCGTGACGTGGTGGGGAGAGGGGGTGCCAGCTCAGAAGTCGTCCTCGTCATCTGACCTTGGTTCAAAATGACGAGGTCTGTCCCATAATAGCCCTCGTGTTGCTTTAAAACGGGATGTTAATATAACTAAACTAAACTAAACTTGACCATTTTGATTATAAGGCATTCTAATTTAATTTGAATAATCGTACCACTGGAACAACACTGTTGATGACTAATTTGGCTCCTAAGAGTCCTCACCGGTCACATTGAACCCCTTCCAGTGGGTAGCACATGCTATCATCGTAGGTGGTTGTCAACCCCTGTAATTGCTGTATTCATTCGTGTAACTAGATAATCGCCATGTCGGAAATTATTCGTTCTCATATCTAAGGTGTCTGTCAGAGGCATATGGTCTATAAACAAAATTCATATGTGTATAAACAAAACATAGTATTATAATATGTTTTGTTTCCTCTTATATTGCTAATTTATTTAATTTATATGCATTTTAGTAGTAACTGCATTCACGCCCACAAAATACAATAATAGTTTTTTTTTTTAATTTTAAAATTTTAATCTTGTACGAATCCGAAATAATGCTTAGTTCCATTTTCGTAATTAGTTTCGATTCGTTTCCTAAATTATCCTAATTTATGTCTCTTTATTAAATAGGTATCATTTTCATTTGATTTTTACGTTTGTTTACTTTTTGTAGTTTAGTTCAAAATTAAATTTTAATTTCAATTTCGGCATAATTTGTTTCGTTTCCCAGAAAAATTTTTAGTTTTGGTATCTGAAATAATTTATTTTTTAATGAATTTTGAATTCTTAAAATTATTTGATACTTTTATATTTGATTACTTATATACACATATTCTTCTACAAGCATTTTGAAATCCATTTTAGTGTTTCAAAATTCATTAACGAATAGTTCAAAAATGGTTCATAGTTAATTTTAATATTTGAAAATTCATCCACGAATATTTCAAAAATGTTTTAACATTTATTTCACCATATCAAAATCTACGAATGTTTTCCTGTTTTTGAAATGTATCTACAAATCATAACTTTTGAACTGAGATTCGTCATGACTTTTGAATGCAGAATCATTACTTGGATACTTGCCAATTTTTATCCGACGGCTGTAGCATTCATTCTACACTAAATGCTTGCTAGATTTACTTACATTTCTACTTTATAAACGCATCTACAAAATAAAATTTAATAAATTAATGCCTTTGTTTGAGTAATAAAAGGGAGCAAACTTTTCAAAAACAGATTTAATTTAAGAATTAAACTGTGAAACCTTCAGCTCATTCTACTTAATATTTCATCCTCCAAATATCAATCTATTTAACTTTTTTCTTTTCATCTTATTTCTACTACGAAGAATTATCGTTTGCTGAATTTAAAAACTCAAAATCAGTGACGTCATCCTCTTTTAATTCTCATACGCTAATAAAAAAGTTCAGTAATTCGACACTTTGATTTAATTTTGTCAACAAGTAAATTTCTTTTTCTATGAAAAAACGAAATGACATATAAATGACGAATATGTGTTTTAACTGCAGCAATTTAAGCGCTTTTGAATGTGTTTGAAGAATCTTGAAGTTATGCTATCACAGTAAACATATTAAAACCGAATGGCGTCAATAACATCTTAACTTATGTAATTCAATATATATCGATATCCAGCATGAAATTCTGATTTCGTATGTTCATAATGGCTTACAAATAATTTTGAAAAAAAAAAAAACGAGCGATGGGTTTTTGTGCTATTTACTCGAAGTGATGCCATTAATGTGAAGATAGAGAATACTCATAGAAATTATTTTTGTCTATATAAATAAAAATACTAATTACTTTGATTTTTAAATTAAAAGAATATTAATTAAATCCTTCGAGTAATAATTATTTTTGTTTGTTGGTTTTGATAATCTATCAACGATAGGAATATCTATTTATAAAACATACAAGACTGTTTTAATATCTTTATTAATTCTATTGTGCAATTTAACTAGCAAAATTTAAACCCATAAAAAGAACATTTGTTTATAAACTGACAAGTCTGTTTTAATATGTTTATTAATCCTAATGTGCAATTTAACTAGCCTAATTTAAGCACATAAAAAGAATATTTATTTATAAACCGACAAGGCTGTTTTATTATGTTTATTAATCTTAGTGTGTAATTTAATTAGCCAAATTTAAACCCATAAAAAGGAATGTTTTATATTTTTTGTTGCATTCTTAAACAAGTTTTACTTCTAACGAAAACACATGTAAGATTTCTTTATTAAAATTCACTAACATTCTGTTATATTGTATTATATTGTGGTTTATTTTTTCCCTTGATTTTATTTATTACAGTTTTTCTATTCAAAATTGAAGCATGCATTGTATTTGCATTCCATTCGACAAAATTATTGCATTTCTTTTGATTTTTTAACAGATATAATTTGTTAAATATATGCTAAGTTTTTTAACAGCACATTGTTACTGAAATTCCGAAAGATCATTTTATTAATACAATGATTTGCTGGTTGATAAAATAAACAGCCCTTTAATAATGGATGTCGAATTTTATCAACACGAATATAAAGACAACGAATATGCAGCTGAGACGAATACAGGAAACATATAGCAGAAACTTCAACAAATAGTAACCCATAAGTAGCAATCAAAAGTAATAACAACCACAACACACAAAACGACCATATAGTATTTAGAAGAAGATAATTCATATAGTTCACTGTACTGTCTCTCCAATCGGCTGCAGATCCCCACTGCCTCCTCTCTCTAGCGATATCCAGCTGTCGACGCAGCTGCACAGCCCCTCATAGTACTAGATGCTAATTCCAAAATAAATGCCATAATCTGTTGTACAATTCAATTCAATGATCATTCGAGCTCCAATCAACGCTTGAGTTTTGCTTAACTGATTGAACTATTCATCATTGGCTCTTACCACAACACAATTCAGGATTCGATAAACGATTGACTTTGGTTTGAGACTGCAAGACTTTTATAGTTCTCGGAGGCTGGCTAAGAAGGTTCTGGAACAAATAGGTATATTCTGATTCCTATTGGCTCATCCGCTAAAAGTCTGAAAGTTTCCAATATTAAATATTTTGTCACCAAATTTGTTGCCAGGTCTTCAAATGGTCGGTAAAAAGTGACTCGGCACCTGATCGGTATCCTCAAGGGCTGATAGTGAAACTGTATTTCCAATGATTGAACTAACCCTGCTTGGAACAAACATAACAGATTTTTAAGAATATAATGATTTCAGCATGGTAATTTGATAATTATGTTTTAACACCATATACTTTGATAACCTTAGCAGTAATCTTCAGAAGACTAAAGGTTCTATTAAGATTTTATTTTGGTAAACGAAAATTACATTTAATAAATGAGAAAGATAAAATATTTTCTTTTATATGTTATTCAAATAATTTTAAGCCAGGGATTTTTAAGAATTCAAACAAGGTTACAGTTTTCAATCATTAAACTCATTTTTTTCTTAATGTGGTTCAAAAGATTACATAAAAGAAAAATATTTTATGACAGTTGTCCATATGCATAGGATTTGAAAGCATAATATTGATATTAAAATGAATAGAATGACTGGGAAATTCTGAATTAATTTTTAATAATAAAGAGATAAATATGTTTTGAAACTTTAAATTTTTGAATTTAAAAGCATTTTATATAAACATGCACGTTAATACTGTAATGATTTGATCCTGACCAATCAAATAAGAGTGCAGAATTTATCACATTTCGTTTATTTTCAGCCATATATGTACATAGGTAGAACTTGCATTATTCTAGGATAAATATTTTATATTTACACCGTTTGGAGGTTGATAATATCAACACTAATGTCTTAAGGTTGAAGGTGTATCGTGAAAATGGTTATCCATCAATTCGGAGAAAATAGCATCACAAAACACTGACGGGTTTTTAGCTAATACTATGAATCCAAGGTGGAGCGTAATTTAGCAGTCCGCAATCCAAGAAGTTTCTCCTTCAAAACACACACACATTTTATCTCTGATGAGTCTCCGCTTCTCATTTCACATTGATCCACTTGAGCTCTCTATCACCAAATGGTTATTCAGCAAAATGGTCTATCAGTGGCACCAGTCGTTCGTGGTAATGTCCGACAATGATGCTTCCTCGTAACTGACACTTATGGAACACGTGTCCCTTCACAATGGGAAAAATTTAGCTTTCAAATGGTTTGACCTTCCTTCCACCTTGAAGATGCAATAAGTTTCTCTTAAACGATGAACCAACACGTGTGATTCTTCAGATGGGCAACAATAATGACCAAATGCGATGACCACAAGGGTGAAGAAGATTCCCCAGATGGTAATCCCATTTATCAGAAACGGGGAAGGGCATATATATATATATATATATATATATAAGCCTTAAAAAATTAAAATACATTTCCTGAGTCAACAAAAATTAAATTGAGACTAATTAGGTCAAAATCAAGATTAAATTAATTAATTAAACAGCATTAACGGAACTAACAGCAAAACAGCAAAAAGTATACAAAAATGAAATAAAACGTACTTATTAAAGAAATTTATTTATTTTTCTGTTTGTTGTATTTTTGATTCTATTGTATTCATTTTTACTTAGCTTATATATATATATATATATATATATATATATATATATATATATATTCTACAATTTATTGACAAAATTCGGAGCCATTTTCAAAAATTATTTGATCCTTTAGTCTTCATAAATTAAAATAATTTCTCTAGTTGAATGTTTGGTTTATAAGCTAAGGAAAATTCGCGAAATAACTGGATCATTAAAATTTTAGTTTTATGTATGATGAAATGTTCAGTAATACAGTCACTTGTTAGTTCTTAAACAAATTTCTTTTTATTATTAAGAATCAGTTGAATTATTTATTATTGTTTACAATTATCCTCATATAAATTCTCTCAAAATATACGCTGTTATAATACAATAGACACCAAATTTATTTAAGAAAGTTTACTATGTTTAAAGTCAAAAATTGCTTAACGTTTTCTGAAAGCTAATTTTCTTCCAGATATATTTTTGCTAAGTATAGTTTCAAAATGCTATTAACCAGCCTTTAAAATTTTCTAGAGGTAATTTTCAGAGAGTATTCAGCTTAACCATAACTACTTTTACAAAATAAATGTTAGCTCTAAATAATAAACGATGAAACCTTTGGGAACTGGAGATGTAAACGCTGCGTTTACATTAAGTCAGTTATAAGATGGTCAATAATTAGCACATGCGTAAAAAGTTTGAAAAATGCTGTCCTATCTATGGAAAGTAATTGTTCCGACAGGAGAGCAATATACCACTGTACTGTATTTTTTTTACTGCTCGTGCATTTGTAGAATTTGGTGGGGTTTTACTTTTTGGCGTGAAACTTTTATCACTATGATATATTAATTATGATATTTTTGTTCTTTATTCTTTTTGATGTGAAATTGTGTGTGTATGTTTCATTATATTCTCAGCAGTTTTCCAAATTTGTGTATGATGAAATTTTTTTTTTATTTCACCATGATTTTTTCTGTAAATATCCCTCATTTTAATACCCCATATCTTTAAATAATATATTTTAGTTTATTAGAGTTTTAGTAAATTAAATTATAAACATCTAATACGCAGTGAGAATTAAAAAAATCAGGGACGCCGAAACGGCTATTATAGCCAAATATGGAATGCCTGAATCTATCTTATAAATTTGTAGCAAGCATAAACCAATCCTTGTTTGAGCATGCGTCGTCTTATTTGCCGTCTTTTAACTATCCGAGTGGAAACCCACCTAAACATTAAGAAATATATAATGATTTTTTTTCTTTTCAGCCTGAATAATTTATAATGGTCAAAGATTCAAAATCTTAAAAAATTTGAATTTAATTTACATCTGATATTTAATAAATGAGAAATTACAAAATATTTTTCAATGCTTTTTTGATCATCATAAGAATAAATAATGATAAACATCTAATTATGAGCAAAATAATTATATTAAAAATTACCTTCGAATTTTTATAACAAAAGAAATTAAAGATGACCGTATCAAAAGACATGTTTACTGATTCAAACTTGAAAATGTGAATGATAAACACATATATTTATAAATTCGTAGACACGTGTTAGTACGTTTCTTGGTTGAAATAAGAACTTTTCGGAAAATGCAATTAATGAATATTTTCATATATCTGCCTTTCTATAAGTTTAAAAAGTTTGGTTACGTTTCATAATTTATTTTTAATCAATGCTAATTGGCTTCGCATTGTTTCAAATCATTTTACGGATAAATATTTTACCTTCAAATACATATGCTTTAATTAAATAACATGTGAATAAGGGGATGTATTTTTTTATTCAGATGATATGAATAATTCATAAAAAAGCGATAAAATTCAACAGATTTCGAAATTTGTATTAAAAATAACAGTTCATGTTTTCCAAAAATATGTTTTCTATCATGTTTTATACAAAATTATCCTATTAACTTTTGCTTGAAATATCTGTTTGGTAATCGGATTATTACAAATTCGAATTTTTTAAATGTATTTTATCTATGTTTATAAAATATGTTAATGTATGCAAAAACAAAGAATACATTAAAGCAACCGGATCCAATAAAATGTAAGGGACTTATTACTTACGTTATTTTGATTCTTCTAAAAAAAGAAGAAAAAAATACGATGCATGTTTTATGAAGCCTTTCCAGTATCCAATGTCAACATATAGCAACTAAGGCACAACAGTTTTCACCGTATTTTTACATAATTCTTGCAAAAAAAAAAAAAACGACTTAATCATTGGCATCAAATGTAACGTGTGTTTGGTTAATACGCATGGCTTTTGTCAAATCAAATTCGAACGTTGTATTTACCCTCCGGATTTGATAGCAAATCCTTACCACTTAGTCAAAGCTGAATCATAAAAATGCCGATGTGTATTGTTATAATCGCAGTGCAAAAATGGAACAGTACTATTTATTGATAATGTTTTTAAATTTAATTTAACATGACTTAGGACAGCATACTTGTACATGATGAAACATGTGTCACTTTGAAATTATGAGATGAATAAAAGAATGATAATAAGAACCCTAAGAACAAAATGCAGCAAATTAAGCTTAAAAATATATATTTTTTAATTTATACTCTTTTTATTGAAGGATTCCTAGATTGTGATGACAGTTATTCTAAAATCAAAAATGTGTGTTTGAAAGCTTATTTTCCCACCAAGAGAAATCGAAATTTGCTAAGAATCTAACATATAAATTACTAAATTCCATTCTAATTTTATTTATGCAGTTTTATTTATCACTTTTACAAAAATGTGAAATGAAAAAAAAATAATTAAAAACAATCTTAGAAAGCAAACAAAATGGCGAAATTATGATTTCATCATCTGATTAATGTTTTGTATCTGCCAAGAAAAAAATTTATTGCCATCAGAAATCGATAAACTCTGATAGTAAAACAAAATTATACCTTGAGAAATATTTTGCAAGCAAAATCTAACAAATTTGTAATGAGGGAATAACGGGGCTTCCTGATTTAGAATAATGATGGAATAGTGAGAATATGATAGAGCAGAGCACCTCATATACAATGCAATAAAATAGCCTTTAGTAACATGCTGCTTTCATTTCATATAGAAGAAGTATAAGAAAACTCGAGAGGCATCTTAGTAGTTAACATTAAATGTATTGTAAATGAGGAAATGAAGTTAAAAATTATATTTGTTAAATTATTATTAAAAGGATTTTATTATTTTTAAAAAAAATATTCTTATTTATTTATTTTCTATTTTTTATAGGGAACGGTGGTTTTCTTGAAGCCGATACACAAATCTCGAATTGAAATCAACCGACCTCTGCTATTGGAAATTAAAATGGTAAGTTTTTTTTTCTTTTTCTTTTTTCTTTTACTGCCATAAACTTTCTATGTTTCACATAAAACTATTTAATACTCAATATTTTCTTAGTTAAAAAGCGAAATTTTATAAAATTTTTAGTATATTAAAATGTACATACAAGCAACTATCAGTATACATTTCAGAATTATGGTTTGTAATGAAGTATTCTATACACGTGATAATATGTTTACAAGTTATTATAACATTTCCTGTGTTGTATTCACGATACGCAGTGACATTTATATTCTGTTCATATTTTCTGCAGACAGATCATGTAATTCCCTCACTGTAAAACTATGCATAAAGTATTAGTTTCGGAGAATAATTTCAGACAATACTTTGCCCTTCGTTAGCATACTATATCGCTACATAAATTTTGTTCCCCGTTAGCATAAAAGGCTCAGATACTTACAATTTAAATAGAATTTATCAAATCTGTACAGTGGAAACTTCTTTTATATTTTGAAATAGATATTATTATAAAGTCGCGCATGAAATAAATATATACATAACTTCCAGTTTAAAAGAAAGAAACTGGTTGAATTGCAGATGTTTCTTTTGTCATTCTAGAATTCCTTAATATTTTAAACTGATTGGCTGACAAGAAATGCTTCTGTCATCCCAGAATTCCTTAATATTTAAAAAATGATTTGATGGCAGATGATTCTTCTTTCCAAGAATTAACGAGTAATTTTTAAAATCTTTTCAGTTATCTTTATTCTCTAGTTTGTTTGCTTTTTTTATGCTAGATTTGATTTACCTTGATTTTCCAAAGTGATTATTATTTATATGAAATTCATCTCTTTCCCCTTTCTACATGATATTATTATGGATTTAACTCAGCAATAAATTATTAAAGTAAACATTTTTTATTTCATGAAAATTTGGATTATTGGAATCATAATGTGAATTTAAATATAATATTGCTAGAAGTATTGAATGCATATTTTTCACAATTTTTTATTATCTGAAAATCTTCGATTGCACATATGAAAGATTGCACACTTATATAAAAAAAATGATTTTGAATAAATATAGAGAAGATCATGACTATTTCATATAATCAAACGCATAAAATTATATTAAAAAATATTTTATTTTTAATAAATTTTTTAAAGAAAAATACTGTTTCCACATGTAATTTTTTTTCATTTCTAATATAAATAACGAACTTTTTACCATAAGAAAAAAAGAGATAGATTTTTTGAAATCATAGAATAAGTTTAATATTTTAATTATTTTTATTTAAATATTTATATGTATTGAAAAGCATTTCACCAAACTATTTTTTCCTGTCTTAAATACGAAATTTGTATTTACAAATATTTTAATCTCATTTGTTGAAAACAATTACTTACATTTATTGCAATCAAACTGATTTCTATCAATATTATTTTATTTTTTTCCTGACTCTCACATTATATCGCAAGTATCAGTATAGAGTTGTTTTATGAAGCTCTAAATCCTCAATAACTGAATGAATCTGATTTATCTTTCATATTCTGTCAGAAACCAAGAACTAAAAAACAAAAAAAATAAGCTTTATTGTATTTACAAAAATATTGCTGAAATGCAGAAAAATTCGAAACCTCGGATGGCATAAATATATAAACTATGATTAATTTGGAATAAGAAAAATGCAACTATTCTGAAAATTTATTAATTCATATTATTAAAAAATCTATACATTTTATCTTAACACCTATCAAATTAATTCTATCAAAGTCATTTTTTCATTTTCCGTTAAATAAAAATTGGAAGAAAAATAAAAAACTCCCCGAAAGTAATAGTTTAATACAATCAACTGGTAAAAAAAAATCCATCATAGGTCTACGTTTATTTAATCACAAGTATAAACTAAAAATTATCTGCCAATGTCTATCCAAAAGTATTCATTTTTTCGATAGACTTCCTTTCCAAAGTGCTTCCTTTACAAAAATGACAAATCCCATATTCCCAAGACGCATCAACTAGCACAATTAACATTAACCCTGACACTACACAAAAGAAAAATTTCATCTATGCATTCTAAAAAGTTAAAAAGGAATCTGCCACTTTTCCTAGAAAGTAAGGCTGATAAAACAAATGGTTTTTGGGAGAAAATACGACATTTTGCAATTGCTCTGATTCTGCTTTGACACCGAGTTGCAGACGATAATATAAGAACATATAAAATCTCTCTCGTGGAAATGAATTTGATGATTTTCAATTAATGTGCAAGAAAATTATAATGTGTGCTAAACTACTGCATTCGATGCTTGTAAACGACGAATTATAGTTTTAAGGATTGTAGAGATACCTATTCCTTTAACCAACATAGAGTTCCTTCTAAAGATAGGAAGAAAAATAAGGAGCAATATCAAATTTAAACTATAAGTTCATCATATTTATTAGAACTAAATCAATGCGGTACATTCTATGCCATTTATCATGCATTTAATATTATTTCAAATTTTATGAAAATGCATAAAATATCATATTCAATGGCGTCTTTTATATTATGGCTCTTATCCATTGGTGTTAATATTATTTGAAATTTGAGAAAATCTATTTAAATAAAAATTAATATTTGTCTGTACGTGTCCATCATGTTCCGCTCATCCATCTGCGATGAAACTTTGAATACTTTATTACTTGCACTTATTTGTTTATGCTGAAGATGGAAAAACATAAAAATACTGCCAATTCTAAAATATTGAATAAAAAAGTTTTTTAAAAAATAAAATTAATATTATTTAGCTTCTCCTTTTATATATTACCCAACATGTTTTCATTTCCAATAAGAAAATAAACATTATTCTCTCTATCATTCCTAATTTAATCAGATAGTTATTTCAAATTTCAAATAATATTTTTACAACTATTTCTTCTGCTGCAGTAACGCGTCGGATATCATCTAGTAATCAATAAAATTCCAATTTATTCTAATTAATTTTATATGAGAAAAGAGACATTGAATTATATTCAATTGATACAAAATAAATTTATCAATCATCGGTATTCATTCTGCCATATTTATAAACCAAAACCTTTACATTCAATACCAACAAACCAACATCATTATAATAAACATTATTCTTTAATCATTCCTAATTAAATAAAATAATTATTTTAAATTTCAAACAATATTTCCAAAATAATTTCTTCTCCATCAACAACGCGCCAGATACCTTCTAGTGATCAATCAAATTCCATTTTATTCTAATTAGTTTTATATAAAAAAACAAATGAGATATTTTATGACATTCAACTGACACAAAATATTTTTATCAATGATCGGTATTCATTCTACCATATTTAGAAACCAAAACCTTTGCATTCAATACCAACAATCAAAGATTATTATAATAAACATTATTCTTTTATCATTCCTAATTCAATAAGATAGTTATTTTAAATTCCAAATGATTTTTCCAAAATTATTTCTTCTGCGAAAGCAACGTGCCGGATACCAGCTAGTGATCAATAAAATTCCATTTTATTCTAATGAATTTTATATGAAAAAACGTGATATTTTATTGCATTCAACTGACACAAAATAAGTTTATCAATGATAAGCATTCGTTTTGCCGTATTTAGAAGCCAAAACCTTTGCAATCAAAACCAATGCAAATCAGTCTATCAGTCCAAATTCGCTTTGTAATTCAGCAAAGAAAGCCCTTTGCAACATTATTACAAACACCAAAATCCCAAGACGCATCAACTTACACAATTGACCTGAAAACAGAAAATATATGAGTGCGTTGAAGAAAAATGGCACCCTGATGGACAGCATAAACCTTCTAAAAAGTGAAAAATTGCTCTGTCACTTTTCCGAAAGAGTTAGGTGAATAAAACAAATTGTTTTGGGGGAAAAGACGACATTTTGCAAATTGTTCTGATTCAGCTTTGACGCTGAGTTGCAGACGATAATGTAAAAATGTCACCTGTAGAAATAACTTTGATGATTTATTGTAGTTAGTGAGTTTAGTTAATGTGAAAGAAAATGATGCAGAATACTAAAATAGTGTATTTCATACCTGCGAACGATGAGTTATAGTTTGAAAGACTGCTGAGTTAACTCTTTTTTTTTTTCAGAATAACAGACTTATCTCTTCTTTTAAAGATAGCAGGTTTACCTCAGAGCTATCTTCTTGTGACAAATAAAATATAATGAAACGAGAGGTATAACACTGGCTAGTGACAGGCATATGATATGAAAAATAATTATAAAATTTGGTATATTTTTTCATTATATTAAGGTAATTCATTTTCTTTCTCAATGCACTACAAGTGGCTTTATCTATCACTGCGTATGCAAACATGCAGGCCTATTTACTGGCAGTCTATGACATTGGCTTACAATTGATGGGAAACTGGGACAGCCTCCCCCTTTTTTATGGACTTTTCATGGAATTGGTTTGAAGTTTTATGGCACAAGAACCAATATGAAGGTTATACTGCGCTAAACAAGTCTATTTCTGATTCAAAGATTTATTAAAATAGTTTCTAGAAAAGTATTTTCATAGCAAAACGATGATAAATTACAAATGTCAAAACGAAGCCGAAAAAGTTAGTTCAGATTAAGGAAGAAAATCCTATAGACTTTAAATGGGCAAAAATATTCTTATGTGGATTTTTGCCAAGCAAGAAGGACAAAGTTACTGTTGTAGTTTTGAAGTGAAATAATCGTCGAGCATTAAAATATGGGCATTCTATAAGGATATGGTTAACTGTTATCCCACAATCACAATGTGGGCATATCGGCAATTGATCATTTAATAATATATGTGTGTAATTCTAGTGTGACCGATTCTCAGGTTAGTTAAAACGATGTCATGTTTTCTGTAATTTAAAGAGGGCCAATTTTCTATGAAAGGTTTGCAAGTATGAAGTTTATTTAGAGTTTCCGCATTCCACTGAGCTTGCCAGTTTACGTACAGATAGCTTTTAGCCTGTTTCTTCAAATCACATGCAGGTATGGGTGTTTCTAAGAAACGGGTTGCTAATTTGGCATTTTCATCAGCCTTCTCATTGCCACATATTCCCACATGAGATGGTATCCAGCAGAATAGAACTGCAGATCCGCGAGAGGAAATATTAAAAAATAAGTCTAAAATCTTTAAAATATTTGAATGAGTATGATTCTGGGGAGATTTTAAAGACTGTAAAACACTTTAAGAATCATTGTAAATAATAAAGCTACCACTAGGTCTATTTAAAATTTCAAATAAAGCAGGTAAAACTGCAGTGGTCTCAGTAGTAAATATGGAACAACATGAATCATGGAATTGGAAAGGCGTGATTTTCTATGATCTCCATCTACAAGCTGAAACAATAAATTCTGCCAAATACTCTCCTAACTGGATCAAATGAAAGCTGCTATAGCAAAAAAAGGGCTAGAATTAATGAACCGACTAGGCGTTGTTTTTCATCGAGGAAACACCAGACCACATTTTGTATTAGTAGTAAAAGAGAAGCTCTTTCAGTTTTACTGGGATATTTTATTGCATCCTGCATATTCACAAGATCTCTCACCGCATGACTATAATTTTTTTCTTTCTTTAAAAAATCCTCTTTCACGATACTCTTTTGGATCCCATCAGTGAAATAAAAGAGCACCTCGAGGATTATTTCTTGTCCAAAATACTACAGTTTTGGAACTAAAATATAATGAGATTTCCTGCGAGATGGAAGAAGATAATAGAACAATATTGTTCTTATATAATAATAAATAATATCTTATACAGTAAATATTTTGCATTCATTTTATATTAGAAATAGGAAAAGACTTAAGGGACACCTTAATATTTATCACATCTAAATCAATGAAGTATATTCTATATCATATATCCATCTGGAATATATATTATTTCACATTTGGAAAATAAAATCGAATCAAAAAATCAACATTCCCTTTATATTGTATCACTTATACATGAGTTGTTAATATCATTAAAAAATTATGAAAATTATAAATATAGTTCAATTTTATTCTAATTAATTTTATATTAAATACAGGTAAGTTTGAGTTCAAAATCAAGAACCTGTTCCAACTTACTAGGCTACTAACACTAAATATTTACTTGAGGTTGTAAAGAATTTTAAGATGTGCTCTGAAACATGCAAGTTAAAGTTCCATTAAAATATTATGAATAACTTTTACTGTATATAAACACCTTAATATTTGATTTTTTTCAGGTATGAAAGGAAAAGTAATTTTATTTCGTATATCAGAAAGTTTATAATTAATTTTGTTAGAAATTCTTTTAAAAAATTTCAAATTTTCTAGTAAAAAAAATAGAATATTTTTTCATTGGTTTCCTAGAACTCTTTAATTATAAATAAAACAAAAATTTCATTAAAAGCTGACAATCAAAGTTATTACTTTTTAGAAGCTTATTTTTAAATCAATTAAAGCCTATGCATATTTAAAAAAACATTAAAAATGACTTATTTTGCTATGTGAAAATATATGAGAATACGAAAATATAAATCTAATATCCAAAAGTTAACGATGAAAAATCACCTTACTATTAATTTTAAAAATATAATATTTTTTAAAAAAATATTATAGTAATTTACTAAACAAAATAAATCTCTATAATTGAAATCAACATTCAAAGTTTCAAAACAGACGATTTCAAAATCAGCGATGTCTTTTTTTAAAAAACAAAACAACAAAAAAAACAACAATTCTTGCATTCTTATGCAACAATTATGCCTTTCTAAGATTGCAAGAATCTCGCAACTCATAAAATCGATAATAAACACAAGGTTTGTGATGAGTTGGCAATTCTTATTTCTCAAAGGGGTCGAAGTTAGACATTATCTGATTTTTAATTAGAAAAAATATATAAATTGAACTATCTATTATGAATTAGAATAGGAAAAACTTTTAGATTATTAATATATATCCTGAGGTGTGGTGTCGTGGTAAAAATGAATAGAAATATACTAAAATGAATAGTAAATTAGGGCAATAATTTTCTTTTAGAAAGTTAAGAAAAAAGAAGTCTAACTGACCTCTTTGCAAATATAATGTTAAGGTATCCGACTATGTTCAATGGAAAATTTTTAAAAAATTGCATTTTTAAAACCCATTAATGATTTTTTATTGTATTTTCAATTTTAACAACTATAAATATTAAAAAAATGAATAACATAATTTGAGAAACAGGAAAAGGTGTAATGATTTTTAATGAAATTTAACCAAAATGATAAACACTCTACACAAAATTGTAATTCCATAATCCTATTTTTCTTTGTACAAAAGTTACAGAATATAGTGATGAATAAAATGAATCAAAATCTAAGAAAATTATTGAGAGGGTTAGTTAAGAAGAAGTAAAGAAGTTATGGTTAAAAATATGCATAAATATGGTTTTTTTTTAAAAAATAAATTTACTACTTAATTTTTTTATAAACACCTATAAATGAAGAAGTGTTTCACCAACATTAAAAACTTTTGGTTCATTTCATTGTCTATTCTATTTAAAACACAAGCTGAAATTTTTATTTAAATATCTCTATTAGATTTTGAGATATGTTAACGTTGGATAATTTTTATGAAACTTATAATTGAAGCTAAAGGCAAATTTTAACTAAAAAATATGTTTTTCTTAAAATTACCTTGGTTGATAGGCTTGGCCTCTCTTTTCCTTGAAAAAAATAAACTGTTTTGGGAATAGGAAAGTCTAAACTACAAGAAATAACAATTTAAAAAAAAAAACCCAATGTGACCGATAATCAGTGTTTTTAACACAGTCGGATACCTTAAATTCAAAAGAGCAGAGATCCGTTTCAGAAGAATTTTATGGAAACTATTTAATACTTTAAAACATAAGACATAATTATATATGGAACCAATAAAAATTAAAGTATGTTTGTAATTCTTGTATAAATGGCGAACAATTTTGGGAACCATTTATATTGGTTCATTACTATTATAAAAAATCCAATCCAGTGAATACTTTCTTTTACAAACTTGAATTCAAAAAGTTGTAAGTTGATTATACTTAAAACATAGAGTGAATTTATCATAAGACTTTTTATAAATAAAAACTTCAGCAAATATAAAAGATCATTGTTTGACGAAAATGCATAGTCTTATAAAAAACATAGTGTCTATTGAAATGCTTCAGATATATTTATTTTTCTGCAAATATAGATAAAAAAAATTTAAATGTAGAGGATGTATAAGTCAATATAACAAAGTAAATAGCATCTGGAGACAGTATATGTCATAATTTTTTTTTATTTTTGTAAAAAAAAAAAAAAAAACTTAAATGAAACTTGTATACTATTATTTTAACAATTCTACCTTAAATTTATCAGTAAACTGTGTTATTTTTCATGATATAATAAGAAAAAATAGTTTTTGATTTATGTATCTGTAGACATATTTTCTCCATTTTTGTTCTTAAAAACAATGAATGCAAAGATTAACATAAACATGAATACAATGAGGAAATAATATTTGTAGATAAAATTAACATTCATATTTACACTATTTAAATATATCTATTTAGTTCTACTTTTCGTTTAAAGGTGAGGATGCTTTATTCTATGCATAATTATTTTCATATAATATTATTTATGCTATTTCCTAACGTATATATGAATATTCATAAGATTTTGAAATAATAGAACCAAATCTTTACTAAAATAACGAGTATTTTTATGTTTGATTATTGAATTATGCACAACAATAGAACGGAAATTTACATACAACTGTCCTTTTGTGTTTGAATATCTTCATATTGTTAAGACTGCTTGTTTTTATTACGTGATTTGATTTAAAAGATTAAATATTCACGTAAACATGCAATTGTAACAGAATGTCATCAAAAAATAAAAATATATATTCCAGAAAAATCTTACTTTATTATTTCTATCATAATAATAATTTCTATCAAAATAATTTTAGAATATAACAATACATTTTCCAATCATATTTCCTTATAAATATTTATAATATTTTTAAAGCAATTTGCATCATTTTACTAGAAAATAATAGAATAAAGTATCAAAATATTTGAAAAAGTACTTAAAAACATATCTTATTAGTAATAATTACATAAACATGAATTATTATGACATTAAAGTATTTTAGCAACTTGTATTTGTCTATGAGAATTGATTTTTAATGTACGTTTAACATTAAAAGGCATTCAGACATATCTGCGAAAACCTCAGGAAAAGTATTTCCTTAATAGAATAAGAGCAACAACAAATCTTAGTTAAAATCTGAAATGAACAAAGATAAATATTAGGTTAAAGCTAAAATATACAATAATAAATCTTAGGCAAAAGCTAATATGTACAACATCGAAAGATCAAAGCTAAAATGAACAACAATGAATCATACTTTGTGAAAATAAAAATTTGTATTTCTTTACTTATTATTGCAAATTCTTTCTTCGAAAATACAACTTTACCAATTTCGGTAACGTTAGATCTAATGGTCCTCCCAATACAATGGAAACGCATATACATATTAAGAATCAACTATACATTTCAAATCTTTAACAACAAATAAGATTTTCTTTCTATCAATTCTATTATTATTATTTGAGGTAATAGATTTAAGATATTTAATGATACATTTAAAGAAAACTAATTTTTGATAATGAAAATATCCTTAGAATGCATGTCGTAATAAAGAATACCATTGGGATGCAAATTTAAAACTTTTACGTATACGTCTTCACAATCTCAAATAATGAAATATAATCATTTATTCTCAATCGAATTTATAGTATGCATTTCAATATTTTTGCAAGGGACATCATTTATACTCCTCATCATCATTTTAAAAGTCACAAAAATGATTAATATTCCCATCATATCAGACTGAGTTTTGTCAGCGTTGTAATCGTCTTCTGACAACTTTTCAAAATTACAAGGATACTTTCAAAATAACCCTGATGTTACTTAAAAAATAGACGTTAGTATAACAAACTTAAACTAAATTAAAAAAAATATCATTGAAATGCAAATTTTACATTGCTGTACAAATTCCCATCCTAATCTCAGAGATGGAAATCTGTACACCTTTTCTTAGTAAAATTCACAGTACACATCTCAGCACTTTGGCAGAGAACATTTCATACCCACACATCATTTTAAAGCCCACATATATATCATTTAATATAACACCATAACACCAAGCTCCAACTCTACTCAAAGTAGAATTAATATTTTAATATCTCGAGTTCCAACGTCTAATTTTATCTTTTCTGCAGATCAGAGACTTGCAGCACAACCACGTAAGTCCGATTCAAAGGAGTATTCCTTTGACATGGGGCATTAGTATAACTAATATAAATTAAGCATAAAAAAATATTGAGATGCAGACTTTACATTTCTGTACAAATTCTCATCCCAATCTCAGAGACGGAAATCTGTACACTTATTCTCATTAAAATTTACTGTACACATTTCAACACTTTAGCAGAGAACCTCATTTCATTTCCAACCATCACTTTAAAGCCCACATATATTTAATTTAATATTCCCATCTCATCACACGCATGCTCATGATACCAAACTCGAATTCTACACACAGTAGAATTAATATTTTAATATCTCGTGTTCCAACATCCAATCTTATCTTTTGTGCAGATCAAAGACTTGCAGCACAACCACATGGTCTGATTCATAGGAGTGTTCCTTTGACATGGGACATAAATATAACTAATATAAACTAAACCTAAAAAATATTGAGAAGCAAATTTTAATTTCCTGTACAAATTCTCATCTCATTTTCAGAGACGAAAATCTGTACACCAATTCTCAGGAATTCACCGTTCACATCTCAACACTTTGGCAGAGAACTTTATTTCATTTTAATCTATCATTTTAACAGCATAACTAATATAAACTAAACCTAAAAAATATCATTGAGAGGCACATTATGCATTTCTGTACAAATTCTCATTCCAATCTCAGGGACAGAAATATGTACACCTATTCTCATTAGAATCTACAGTAGACATCTCAACACTTTGTCAGAGAATCTCATTCTATTTCATACCCATCATTTTAAAGCCGCATATATCATTTAATATTCCCATCTCCTCTCACACACGCACATAACACCAAACTCCAACTCTACACTCAGTAGAGTTAATATTTTAATATCTCGAGTTCCTTCCACGTCTAATTTTATCTTTTCTGCAGATCAAAGACTTGCAGCACAACCACGTGGTTCGATTCATAGGAGCCGTAGTGGAGTCGCCGCACTGTTACTTAGTCACGGAATATTTCCCAAGAGGAAGTCTGCAGGTAAGAGCAGCATCCTTTAATTCTGTGCTGTTTGAGACATTATTAGAGTTCTGCATTCATATCTTTCTCCGTCTGCGTTCGTCTCTCTTTTATGTTCCAAAATGAATATTAAACGAGACTTTGCTGAGTAGAAGCCGTGGAAAATGTAAGAGTCTTTTACTCAAGGCTTATGAGAAAGGTTGAAATTACGCTCAAAGAAGATGAAAGAATATGATGTTATGCTTAATGGAAATGGATGGTAAGAGTGTAATTCGAAAGCTACTAAGCTGATGTTGTCATTAAATTAGGTAATGGAGATTCGGTATTTTAAATATTCTGAATGGATATGGCGTGTTGTGGTGTTCCTATATGGGATAATGTAAATTTCTGGGGAAAATAAAGTTTTGGTTTGATAAAGGCATCAGCTGTTTATAGAAATTCGAGTTGGTTATAGTTCGTCATGGAAAAGATATTTTACATCTTAGATTTTCTGTTGAAACTGTAATGTTGTAATATATTATCAATAGAATTTTTCTCTTCAATGTACAGTTAGATGCGTATAGTGATGTATAACTTAATAACAATAATAATTATATATATATATATATATATATATATATATATATATATATATATACAGATATATATATATATATATATAATAGGTCAATGGAAAATTCAGTGAGGAATGTTGTCATAATCATTACCACATCTACAACTACAGTTTCTCAATTTTAATCTTTTAAGGTAATACGGGGAAAGTCCATTTTTTGTGGTTAACAGGGCTAAATATTTACTGTCATTACATCTGTTTCATTTGCCGGCGTCCTGGTACAGGGGTAGCGTGTCTTCCCCGTGATCTGGACGTCCCGGGTTCGAGTCCCGGTTCTGGCATGGTTGTTACTCTGTGTTCTGTCTGTGAGGCGTGTGAATGTGTCCCCCTGTAAAAAGAGGTTGTGCAAGCGATGTGTGTGTCATATTCATTTGAGCTAGAAGTCAGACTTCTGCCCTTTGGGTGCTTAGGGGTCTTTACCCTCAGAAGCTACTGCACCTCTTTTCCGTGGAAACACGGACACGACTTCATCATCATCATCATCATCTATTTCATTTTACTTGAGTAAATATATTGAAAGCAAAGAGGCCTATTTCCTTATTTTCCCATCTTAATTGCCATTCATAGATGGATATATAATAGAAAATGAGGCTTAATGGAAATGGAGTGTTTAACGCTAACACTACTAAGTTTGTGTAGTCATTTAATTAGGTATTGGAGATACGCTATTTTGAATATTATGAGTGAAAATGGGATGCTGTGGTAACCCAAAATGGAATAATGTAAATTTTTTTAGGGTAAATAAAATTTTGATTTGATACTGACATTAGTTTTTTATAGTATATATAAATTTAGATAAATTTCGTCACAGAAAATATAAGGCATTATATGTTTTATCTTTTCCGGTGAAAGTGTGCAGTGTACAGTCACATTATCTTAGATATTTCACTTCAGTGTACTGTTAGTTGTATTAGGCCGTGTACTATTCAGTCTGTATATGAAAGAAAATAATGTTATTAACGAAAATGGATAGTAGAGTGTAATTTGAACGTTACTGATCTTGTGTAGTCATTAAATGGATATTCGGTATTTTAAATATTCTGAATTGAAATGTATTGTTTTGGTATTGTAAAATGGGATAATTTAAATTTTTTGAGAAAAAAATGTTTGATGAAGGCATGTGCTGTTTATAGAAATTTATAAAGTATTCTAAACTTCATATCTTTTGGTGAAGTTCTCCTGTTCACAGCCACAATACCAGAGAGCACTTCACTTCTAGGTCTCATGAAATTATTGTTTGATCTATTTAGTGTAAATATTTAACTTTTCATCTCAAACGGTGAAGTAATATAGTGTACAGCCACAATACCTGTGGATATTTCATTTCAATGTATAGGTAGCCATGTACTTGTATGCACCGATCGGTTATATAACTGAAATTCTTATTAGAATTTTTCGTTCTTTAGGTTCAGAATCTATGTATTTAATACTTTTCTGTATAAAATGAATTTTAAATGGGAATTTCTATGAGAAGACCGATGAATGTAATATGTATACATATATTTTTTAATTCTTTTGAGTCAAAGGAATTTAACCCTCAAAGATGGTAATAACGTTCTGATTAATGGATATGTATGGTAGAGTGTAATGCGAACACTACCAAGCATATATTCATTAAAATTAGGTATCGGAGATTCAGAATTTTAAATATATAAATATTATAATTTATCTTGTAATGTAGGTATGATATCTTCACGATAGTGTACGAAATTCGAAACATTAAAATATCGAGATATACTGTAGAAATATTTTAGCATATCTGTTTCATTACAACTTAACCCGTTATTTACTGACTGTGCTTAAAAGTATCATTTAAATCTAGCTTACATCTTTAGTATATTACTATTTTTGATTATTGTATTCTAAAGAACATGGAAAAGGTAACCTAAATAACATGAAGTTAATACAGGGCATAGGTAAAAATAAAAAAATAATTAATGATGAAATTAATCAAGATATTTCTATTAATTACTTTTTTTCTTGAGTTCCCTGGGATAATTTTGCATGAAAATTAATCTGCTGGCACAAAAATGAAGTCGAAAAATTGATGGCAACGAAATTCGGTAAAAAAAGTGTTAAACAATAGTAAACATCAAATAGAATACAGGACATCACATAGAGCGATATAAAAAAAGATAAAGCTGACATAATTATCATTACTATGCTCTAGATGAACAAGCTCTCCAGAATCTTTTAAGATTTCTGTATTAATCAAAATGGAATCAAAATTAAAATATATAATAATGTATACTCATTTAAAAGTATATTTAAAATACAGTTTTCTAAAATAAAGTTTCACAGAATAATTTATCAAAAAAGTTTCACAAAATTTCTAAAGAAGAACAACAAACATATGTTATCCCTATATTATCATTGTAGAGGGATTTCAAAAATACAAAAGATTGCAAATTTTGGTATTTTTATATAAATATAGTTCTTTTCCCAAAACTCTACAGAAGTTTAAATAAACTAGACGGGAGCATGGGATTTTAAGAATTCGCAAGCGTACTGTCGATTGCAATGTAAATAATAGACAACATTTTTCATGAATATATATGGTTCAATTCTAAAGGCTTAAGAATTCCTTTTAGATAAAACCCGTAGGGATTTGCTTTCAGACGTGGAAAGAAATATAAGAAATGAAAGTGACGTAGAAGTTTTCTTTTGAGTTAAAAAAGAAAAATTTTAATCAAAATGCAATAAAAATTACCAATACAGATACTATATTTCCAATTTATTATTAAAATTAATTTTTTATAATGAAATGATATTTAATCTGTCTATGTTATAATAAAACCTTTGCATGAAGGAAAAAATTATATGTTTACTTCCACAAGCGTTAAAATCATTCTTCACTTCTACTCACGATGACTCAACTGAAAAAAGCCAAAATAAAAAATCATTTTCATAAAGATATTATTTTAATATTTTTAAATAAATTAAGTTACTCATTTAAAAATAATTTTTTTATTTTAAATTTAAACTTTAGAAGCAAACTTCAACTATTATTTTTATAGAAATTCCAAAAACAAAGAATTAAAGTTCAGTACATCAAATATTTTTCTCAGAAATTAACAAACGCCAGTCTTATTTGTATCATTCTAAATATTTTTATTTTAAAAAAGAATATTTAAGTCTATAATAGCTTGGCAGCTTTTGACTATCCGTTACATTATCAGTATTTTAAGATGTTTTCGTTTTTAATTAAATAAAATTTGAAATACAAGGAAGATTTAAAACGTTATACTCAAATATAGATTTGTAAATATTTAAACAGTTTTATTATTAATGAACTTATGCATTTCTATAGATATATTTTTCAAAATATTTAACGTCATATGATTCGTAAAACTGTTGAATTATATTGGACATGCTGACTCTTATTTTTAAAACTTATTTCAAATGTTATAAAATAATATTTATGGTTATTTTTTTAAAATGTTTTAATCACACACGGCAATAACACAAGGAAGATAAATATTTTAATTTTCTTTGTTTTTAATCTTTATTCTGATAATTAAAAATATATTTCTATGCTTTTATTTTAAGAAATTGTAAATATTTTAGGATATTCTGGGCAACGATCAGATTAAACTCGATTGGATGTTCCGTGTTTCTCTTATGCATGACTTGGTAAAGGTAAGTTTGTTCTAAGCGTATTTCAAGAATAAGAAGAGATAATGCATAGTTTATTTTTTCAATTCAATATTTTTATACGTTACATTTTTATGTTATATCATTTACTTATGATTTAACATAAAAATGTAACATTTGCTAATGCCATTTTAATTTGAGAAATTTTCTGATCGGGTTATAATGTTATTAGTTAGTTATGAGTATTATTGCTTCAAAATAATGACTTTTGGTACAATTATATTTTGCGCATCGTTTAACAAGCCAATTAACGTATTCATTATTTTAAATCTATTTGTCCTGCAAATTTGACTTTGATTCCATTCAATTTTTAGCTTGAATAGGAAATAAATCCCAATCCAGATATAATGGATTGCAACAAAATATATTTAAACGCGATTTACAATTAATTTCCATTAATTTGAGAATAATAATTTTTAACTAAATTGATATAGTAAGTTATAAGTAGAAAAGTAAAAGTTTTGGAAAACTGCAAAAAAAAAAAAATGTCCATAATAACAGCAGGAATACTTTCATTAAAGAAAGCCGCAGTGACCGTAGTGGTTTTTTTAAGTGGTAAGGTTTTGGCTAGTGAGTAGTAGGATTTCAGGTTCGAGACCCGATTCCACCGAAAAACCGTCGGGTAAGGGGGTATGTTACATATTAAATCTATCAGGCCAAAGTCCCCCTACAAGTGCGATGTGGTATGGAGAGACTGAAGTGGGTATCGTCCTCTTCATCTGACATCGGCTCAAAATTTAGAGATCCGTCCTTAAAAAGCCCTAGAGTTTGCTTCAAAACGAGACGTTAATATAATTAAATCAAAACTTTCATTAAAGATTCATTCATTAGAAACATGCTATTACAACATAATATTTTTTGGCAATTTCTTATTTACTATATTTAATAGATCGCATAGTTTTTATTTAACACATTAATGTGAAAATTTGCTGCAACTTGTTTCACATTTATATAATTTATATTCCATTAATTTTCATTTGCTATAGCCTTCATTGAATTAATTTTATTTTATGATTTAAGAATAATTAATAAATTATATAAATCACATTTCATTAAAACAAGAAAATTATAAATCATTTCAGTTCACGTGTTGTCGCTGAAGTTAGCTATTGTAGCATTAGAAAAGATGCCAATTATTGCCATTATATGAATATAGTACACAATTATTTGAAATATTCTAACCTCAAAGACAAATATTTACAAGCACAATATTCAAATCAACTGTAATTCACTAACTTCGATTTAAAATCTTGGACCTATTTGCCTAAAATTAGGAATATTTGCCTAAAATTTCATTCCTCATATAAGTATTATGGCTCTGAAGTTTAGAAATAATTCAAAGCAATAATGTACTGAATTGTATTGTAGTACCATAAAAAAAGATGTAAGTCTTAAAATGTTAGTTAAATAAATTTGGCTATGCAATTATCTTTTGATTTCTTCAAACCATTAAAAAATAAAAACAATTAATTTACTTTTCATTAAATCTTGCAAAAATCAATAATATAAGCTGACAAAAATTTTAAAAGAAGTAGTAGTATTAAATAGAAAATTGCATTGCAAGCAATCAAATATAAGATAGAGAATATAGTAACAAATTCGAATTTTTGCACAAATAATTAAATAAATATAAATCCTTTTAAATAAAAAAAACAAATTCATTTCATATCATATAATTTAAAAGAAATTTCATACTTTAAACAATGTGCGATATTATTTTTTCCGGGTACGAGGGATGATTCTAAAAAAAGTTTCCAAACCAAAGGAAAAAGCATGTATTAACAATAGATACAGGACACAAGCAGTATTTAGGAACATATGTTGCTGTTAATTCTCCACATAATCACTAAAAATGATGAGGCATTTATCATACTGTTGGAACAATTTATTTACTCCGTCTTGGTAATAATCAGGTCCTTGGCTATTGAGCCAGTTTTCGGCACCTTTTTGAACATCACCGTCTGATATGAACCTTGTTTGAGATAAGTCTTTCTTCAATACCAAGAAAAGGAAATAGTCATTTGGTGCTAAGTAGGGGCTGTATGGGGGGTTGCTCCTGATTTATCACCTAAACGTTTCCACCACATATGCTCTGATCACTTCAAAAGAACACTATTTCGCCTGTTTTCTACAATGCTTAGCCCTTCAACGATTTGTCTGTAAATGTCCAATGGGGGACACATTCTTGGCCCATAAAAATCGTATCATGGCTCGCACCTCTATATAAGACCACTTTTCTAGACGTATTACCATTACTTTCGCTGTTTCAGGTCTCAGTATTAACATTATCTGCTCGAATGACCGGTTTAAGACAACTAGAGTTATATGTCTCTAATCTGGGTAATAATATTCCTTAGTTATTGTTAGAATAATAATAAGAATATGAGGAATTTTCCCTAGAATTTCTTCTTTTCAAATACTGCTGCTTGTAATCATTTTTTTTGTCACTTCTAGTATATTAAATTTTCTGAGTTACGATGCAACGCAATAAAGAAAAACATCTGCGCTTCTTTTGACAATCGTGTTTTAGGGTTGCTATAAAAATTTTCACCTGCTTTTTTGGGTAACCATACTGGCGACAGATTCAATTAAAATTAATGAATATATATATATATATATCTTTTTTAAATTAAGCTACTTAATTTAAACAAATTTGGGAAATTCCGTATAATACCACATCATAAATCTGATATTTTTTCCAATAGGGTATGGCATACTTACACAGTACGGATATTCGTTCTCATGGAAACTTAAAATCTTCCAATTGTTTGGTTGATAGTCGATTTGCCCTCAAAATTACAGATTTTGGACTTCATAGCTTAAGATGTGGAGAAGAAGACGAACAAATGGATTCATACGTTTTCTGGAAACGTGAGTACTGTTCTAAAACCAGAATTATGTGATAATATTTATGTTTTATTGAAAACATACATTTTTCATCTTTATATTCTTATTTATTTTTAACTTTTTCTTTACTTAAAGACATCAAATTATTTTATACATATTGCTTGAAAGAAAGAAACTGAATCAGAATTATTCAATACTTTTCAGCAGTGTTTATGCCATGTTTATATGTATTTAAATATTATATATATATATATATATATATATATATATATATATATATATA
>JAPMOQ010015052.1:434448-444800 GCA_026543055.1 Argiope trifasciata
GTAAAATTAAGTGATAATGAATGTGACCTTTATTCCCACAAGTTAAAGTACATTCGTTACCAGTAGGTGCACACAATTGTTATCATTTACACAAACACAATATTTACCTCACCATTACATCGACAGCGGAACATTTTCAAAAAGGCCTGACTTATCACCGACAATGCCTTCGATATATCTGCCAATATTTATGTATCGGCATGACGGAACTCACGACCATAACACAATTGTTGCGCTTTATTACCTGAATCGAAAATTCTGAACTCAATGGATCGTCATAGGCGGATAGATAGTTTAATAACCAGGTCACCTGATTTATCGCCAATGAATTTCATTTTTATGCTCAACCGTGAAAGACCATGTGTTCGGGATACTCGTTGGCAATGAAATGGACTTTGTTGCAAGAATAGTTGCCGGTATTTTTTGTAATACGCCAAAAGTTTTTGAAAGGATTAATTGATCAATGGAGCAGCGCTGTGAATGCAGTATTTGAGAAAATGGTCAAAATTTTGAGCACCTACTGTGAGCTTGTATTTTACCTTATTGGAATAAAAATCACATTCGTCACCACTTAACTATGCGGTTTCCATGTGTTCACTTTACTCGTCCCTTTTTTTCCACGAAGATGAAGTTTGCCAGGATATTTTTTCATTTGAAATCGAATTTCCAGAGAAAGTCCTTATTACCCCACGTAATTTGAACGGTAAATTTTGAATCACCCTGTATACATCCGAAATTGGATACATTAAAATAAAATTATGCGGATTCTCCAGAAAATTTAAAATAGTCCTACAAATTATATTTAAACATTATTTCTTAATTAAATTTTCTCGATTATATATTTTAGATAAAAATATCCATAAGAGTTGCCTTCATTTAAATCTTTCCGAAGCTTGTTAATGATTTTCTTTAAAATTAACCAAAGAATATTTCATTAAGTTGCCTTCATTTACACCTTTTCCAAACTTATTAATGTTTTCAGTTAAATCTATGGATTATTTCATGCAGTTATCTTCATTTAAATCTTTACCAAACTTTTTAATGCTTTCAGTTTATATAAGGAATATTTCATTAAGTAGCCTTCATTTAACTATTTTCCCAACGTATTTATGTTTTGTGTTTAAACTAAGGAATATTTCATAATATCCCTTACTTAATTAAGTAGCCCTTATTTAAATCTTTTTTCAAACGTATTAATGTGTTTTTCTTTAAATTTAAACCAAGAAATTTCAAAATAACCCTTATTGAGTTAACCTCATTTAAATCTTTTCCAAACTTATTAATGATTTTTTAAAAATTTAAACAAGGGAGTATTTCAAATTAACACCATTAATGTTTTATTTAAAAAAATTAAACTAAGGAATATTTTAAAATAACTCTCATAAATTTGCACTCATGCAAATATTTCTCCTACTTAAGAATTCAAGATGGAAAGAATTTTTCTAAAAGTAATAAAAAAGGAAAAAGGAACAATATTGAATAATTAATAACGTTACAGCTAATTATGTTTCTTTTACATCTTCGAGTATTACAAGACAACATAGTTCATAAAATAGCTTTTCTTTGATTCTAAATAATTCATGTATGCTGATTTGGAAGTTAAAACAAACAGCATTTCTATTTTTTAAAATGGTTTAAGTTATAAGCTAAATGTAGCCAAAAGAATAATTTATTATCAGGTTTTAGTTTATATATTTTTTTCGAAATGTATCTTTTAAGCCATTTGAAGAAATATGTCCTACTTAGTGTGATACTGGGAGCAATTGACTGTAGCTTAACGTAAAGTATTTTTATTCTTATGGCAGAAGTAGTTACAGAATACAAACTAAAAGAATGGTTGCAATAAATTTTGGCTCAGAATCACAGGCATTTGTTACAAAAACAATTTTTAAAAATGTAGCATAGTTATTCTCTTTTTGGAGGAAAAGTATTCATTTGTTCTTCTTACAGAATACTTGTACTATATGCATGTACCAGGATGTTAAGAACGTACATTTTTCTTTTTAAAGCATACTTTTTTATACATTTAAAATGGACAAAAACAAATCCATTGATTTCATCAGTTGTTTAATTGTCCATTGATTGTATTCAATCATCGATTCCTTTAATTTAAACCGTTGTTTCAAAGCTCATATGTTCTGCTTAATGAATTCTTTTGTTATATACATTATATTTCAGAGTTACGAACATGAATTTTCAGTTTTAAAGCAAATTTTTTAGATTTTGCCAAAGTAAAAGTAATTGATTTCACTGAAGGTTCAATTGGCTTCAGTCATTGATTTCATTGATTGCACCCTTACATTCAATAATTCAAAGCTCATCACTGATCTGTGTACTAATTCACTTATCGGTGTACCTAATTTGGGAATTTATATTTAGACAAGATATTCAAATTATCTATGATCCTAATCCATAATAAAATTATAAATCAAGCAAACTGTCTCCACTCTTTTCAAAACAACTACCAGAAATTATTGATTAAATGAATATAATATCATTCTAAATTCATAAATTTTGAATGCCGATGCCACACAATCATTAGCATTTATCTAAAAGCGAAACTTAATCATAATGGATTTTAAGTGCGATGTTAAACTATTTATGGATCAGAATGACTCCAAAGCAGGATCAGACTTCACGATTTAAGAGAAATTGCTATCGAGGGAGCAGAGAAATTTTCTTGAGATGGATGCATCCCTTAAGGAAAAATAATGGATTAATCCAAGTCATGCATGACGTCATTAGTGTAGAAGATGAATCAGAAATCCTCGTTCTGTGAAAGTTTTGAGGTATGAAGAGATAAAACTTTTAAAGCGAATTTTTATTGATGGATCAGTGCAAGAAAAATGGATTCCCTTGACCTCATGGGAGAAGGGTTTAAAATTTGAGCTTTTATTGCTACAATAGAAAGCGTCTTCTAATGTATTTGCGTGAATAAAATATGCTCCATCTTTCGTGTCAAAACTCAGTAAAGAAATAGGGAATGAATTGTTGTGAGAGGAATAAGTTTTGATGGCTGTTAGAAATTTGTCACATTCTTTTTATTCTTTTGGGTATATATGTTTTTCCATTCTTGTATTTGGTATTTCTATGTATTTATTAGTGTGATATATCTGATATCTTATTTTTTTTCTCTCTCTCTTCTTAACCCTTAACTAGGTAGGTACGGTATAGAAGACCGCATTTTCTTTGCTCTCAAATTAAATTCTATTATAAACATATTAGTATGAAGAGTATTAAAATGTAATAAACTTATTAATAATTCTCTAATAAGCATATTAGTATGAATAGTAGTAGTCTCTAATAAACAAATTTGTAATTCTCTAATTAACATATTAGTAATTATCTCATAAAAATATTAGTAATTCTCTAATAAATATATTAGTAATTTTCTAATAAACATATTAGTAGTCTCTAATAAACATATAAGTAATTCTCTAAAAAACATATTAGTATGAATAGTAGTAATCTCTAATTAACATATTAGTAATTCTCTAAAAAAACATATTAGTATGAATAGTAGTAGTCTCTAATAAACATATTAGCAATTGTCTAATAATCATATTAGTATAAATAGTAGTAGTATCTCATAAACATATTAGTATGAATAGTAGTAGTCTCTAATAAACATATTAGTAATTCTCTAATAAACATATTAGTATGAATAGTAGAAGTCTCTAATAAACATGTTAGTATGAATAGTAGTAGTCTCTAATAAACATGTTAGTAATTCTCAAATAAACATATTAGTATGAATAGTAGTAGTCTCTAATAAACATGTTAGTAATTCTCAAATAAACATATTAGTATGAATAGTAGTAGTCTCTAATAAACATATTAGTAATTCTCTAATAAACATATTAGTATGAAAATTGCCGATTTACTCTACAGATTTTTTTCTAGATATATAAATAAGTTTTAGAATTTTTTTAAATATATATTCATTGAAAAAGTAATTGAGTTGGAACATACATGTTCTTCTCAAATGACGTGATACAACAGATAATATTCTTGAAAAAAAAGCATATTACTTATTATTTAAAGTCCTATATATTTTTTCATTATATAAGGTTATGAAGAAAAAATATAAGTGGAAATTAAACAATTATATGAAAAATAAAAAATAAAAATATAACAAATTGCGAAATTTATTCTTTTTTTATTGGTATCATAGGTTTTCGAGGTTGTTTTAAACTTACATGTTAGGTACTAGTATAAAAATCAGCTTACAATTTCTGTAGATATTTCCTTTTTTTAAATACAATTCATAAATTTTTCAAAATATATTATCATTAGAAAAATTAATTTTATTGGAACGTACACATCAGAATTAGTCGAATGTGAACTTACATCGAAAAAAAATTTCTGTACAATTATCCTCATCACTAAAATCACTCTGTTTAATTTAAAAATCGCTGGGGCTTTGTTTATAACAAAGATCTGAAGTTTGGGTGATGTTTCGAGCATTAAATTTTAGAATCATCTGCTCAGCTGGAATAAAGTCGGAACATCTAAAGGCAGATGTGGTCTCACAGACATTGCACTAAGAAATAACTGATATACTTTTCTTAAAAAAAGCCTTCTCTGAAACCATCTGAAAAAGTGCATGTGTAATGAAGGTCGGAACCGGATGCTAACGAATCAATCCATTCGATTGAGAAAAAAATAGAATAGGGGTCACCAAAAATCCATTTTTAGTAATCTGAAAGACCACACTTCTTTAGTTAAAAGTTAAGAAGTAGGGCTTTTTTTCTTTTTTATTGTCAAAATCCCATTAGTCATTAAAAATGCAAATAATAAAACAAATTTGTTACCAAAATTTATGTAGAATCGCAAATACATACATTATCTCCTTGAAGATTCAAATGAAAAATAAATGAATCTGCACATTTTCTTATTTTATATCTGGCAGTTAGAAAAAAAGTTATATTTGAAGAGATTTAGATAATGAACCCCAGGTTGTATTTATTACGTATATGAGTATGCAGAATTATTCATTTAAGCATTAATTTTGGCTTTGGCGTAACTTTACGGTCAAAACTCTCAGTCTTGTTTTTATATTCGAAGACTGTGAATTCTTTCAGCAAATATAATATCCTCTCCTCCCAGATACAGTGAGATATTAGCAAATGTAATAAATTAATTAATACCGTATTACTCTTATAGTTTTTAATGTTTTATGGGTTTAACCAAATCAGATTTAAATTGTAATGAAAAAGGAACAAAAAGAAAAATATGATGAATCCATCAATTATTTTCTCACATGCAACCCTCAGACCAGTATTCTTACCAGGAATTTTTTCTATGATAGATCCCACTTACGTCCAAACAACTGACCTCTCATGTCCCGAAAATCACAGGAAATTCAGACTTTGAAGATACAATTAATATCACAAATTAAAGATAATAAATTACACAATAAGAAGCAAAAATAATTTAATTTTTTATCGAAATAAGACCACAGCAAAATTGATCAAAACGAAACAACAAAAAGACCATTTACACATATTTTTTTTAAAAAAATCCTTAAAATATGAAAGCAAAGTACATATAATTTGAAAATAGACTTCAGACAATTGCGTGGAAAAAAGTAAATTTATCAGTGCAAAAACACCTTGCTAAACTGTTTAATGTTCCTGCATTTAAAGCCACGTGCACTAACTGCAATCGGTCACAGGGCCTCATCATCATAAGTAATTGAAATAGTTTTACGCCATCTATTGAGTTAAATTTAAAGTGAATAATCTAAAAGAATTAGTGAAAATTTTAAGATTATTACTATCTTCTATTAGTTTGTTTTTAGATTGATATTTTTATAGGATTAGAATATTCTTTCTTGAGAAATAATCTTCATAAATGTCAATTTTTCTATTTTTCCAAGCAAAGAAAATATGAAAATAATATTAGATCCTTTAAATAATATTCGATCCTTTTATATGGAAATAATATTAGACCCTTAAATATATTTACCTTTTTCTTAGAAAATAATAATAGATCTTTTTATAATAATTTTAGATTAGAAAACAATATTAGATCCTTAGAAAAGATGAAATTAATTTTAGATCCTTAGAATTATTAATTGATGAAAATAATATTAGATCATTATTCACTTATCTTCCTTATACATCTTATATGGTATTTTTAAAAAAATAGGTTTTGGTTTAAAGACATTTACTGTCTTCAATGAATAACTATCGCTTACAAAAAAAATATGTTAAATTATTTTTATTTCATTATATCTTCTATACTCAAATACTAATTTTTTGCCACTTCAAATTAGATTTTATAACGAATTTAGCAAGGTATGAAACACTTAAACGATTTAATTTTGAGGAACTTTTTTAATAACATTTTTTTGTTGACGTATGTGTGTTCTTTTGTGTATTTCTTATGTATATAAGAATTTTTTTCTTTATTTTGTGTTCTTTGAAATACAATTCTTTCTAACTTCAAAAAATATAATTGTGAAAAAACTTACTTATTTTTTTTATCTTTATGTATACTCTTTTAATTGTTAAACAAAACACACTTTGTTTTACAGTATAAAAAATACACATTGTTTTACAGTATAAAAACATCTTACATCTAAACCAGACTCTATTGTTTACGTATTGTGTTTTTTACTGGAGGGTAAAATTTTCTGGAGGATGTGGATTTGTAAACTCCCACATTTGAAAAATGCATGGGTGGGCGCATCAACATGGGAGGAAAATAGTTTTGAATTACATCCACGCTACTAGAACTCTTGTAAGAAATGTTTGGTCAAGAGTTTTGAGATGTTTAAATATATCCATGCCTTTGTCTTGAATGTCTGACAAGCTGAAGTTATGAAATATTTTTGGAGAAACATTTCTCAGAACGATCTTCAGATTCAACATACTCTACTTTACCCTAATAGCAAACATATATAGTAAGCCTTTAGGAAATTTGTGACAAAAACAATATTTTATAATATTATCATAAGATAACCTGATGTTTTCGCTTGAGTTTTTTGGATTCTCAAAATGTGAAGTCAACAAATTGTTGAGTCTTCAAAAGGCGTAGGCAACAACTTGGCGATTTATCATTTTTTGAGTTGGTTTTTACTGTATAGTTTCTGAATACTCATTAACCAGTATCAATATTATTCTTTATTATATTATATTGTTCAATATTCGACAATATTACACAATATTTTAATTTCAATATTAAATGATGATGATGATGTGTCCATGTTTCCTCGGAAAGGGGGTGCAGTAGCTTTTGAGGGTAAAGACCCCTGAGCACCTAGAGGGCAGAAGCCTGACTTCTAGCGCAAATGAAGGTGACACACACATTCGCTTGCTCAGCCTCTTTTTTATAGGAAGGCACATTCATACATCTCACAGATAGGACACAGAACAGCCATGCCGAAACGGGACTCGAACCCGGGACGCCCAGATCACGGGGAAGACATGCTACCCTTATGCCAGGACGCCGGCACAATATTAACCCCTTAACGGTCACATAATTTTGAAGAAAATGGTCATAAAAGTGCCTATTTTTTATTCAAGAAAATTAAACAAAACTGAGTGTGTGTACAATATTTGCATTCAGTTAAAATTTTTTAGTTAATTTTTAGCTTAAAATGTAAAAAAAAAAAAAAAAAAAAAAAAAAATCGTGAAAGCCAATATTCAGGGTTATTATGATTGAATGTTAGCTTTCCAACAAAGAGAGAAAAAATATGTGTGTTAAGCATTCAAACATAATTTTATTGCATTTACCTATAATGTAAATAAATACTTGTCATTTTTTCTTGTGTGATACATTTTAAAGCCTGAGATGCATAGACCAACATCACAATCAGGACAATAATACCGAGTTTCCTTTCTGCTGACATCTAGTTTAAAATAAATTAACTATCTCAAAACATCACAAATAGTCTAGGGAAGCCATCTGGCGTATATTTTGAGAGATAAACATGAATCTGGCATAAGAAATAGATTGTTTTAATATTTTTGTGCATTACTTTTGAATACTCCAGCCCGGAAATATCACGGGCGCGAGAAATAGAGGTAGAAATGTCACCCCGTTATTTTCACTTGAGAGGAAATTAACTGAAGGGTTTAAATAAAAAGTTAGAAATAAATGATATCTAGTATTAAAGATTTCAAGTTGTCTTGTGAGAACATAACCATTTATTAAGTTATTATCTGTCTTAAAGAAAGTCATTGATAAGTTTAAATTGGTTTGAAACAGTTACGAGATTCCTCTATCGGTATCTATCTTCCCCTTTGTCTCTTCATATATACGTGCTTGTGTGGGATAATTTTTTGAAACTATCGTTTTCAATTTTTTTAGCTAATAAACATAGTATTAGAGCTGTATCGATTTTGAGAAGAAAAATCCAATCGTTTTTCTAAATATCGACGCATGCATAATCTGATAGTCTTGTGAGTGTTTCAAACCGGTTTAAACTGATTAATGACTTCAATTAATTTACAAAAAATGTAAAAATAATGTCATGATCATATGATAGTTTGAAATTTGCGGTGGTAGATTTTAATTTTACTTTTATAAAGATATTTATCTTATTAATACTTATCCTTGAATCGAGATTAAAGAGAACGTTTCTTTTTTATATTAATATTCATTTTATGTTTCAAAATAAATCCATTTCTTTTAATTAAATTGTGTTTTTTTTTTCTTGAAAATATAAAGGCTTGAACCATAGCAATATTATTACTCGAAATCAAGAAGCTATTCGAAATTAGAAATAGAAACCAGACGGTAAAGAAAACAGAAAAAAACTCAACACAAATATGAGGTTCGAAAGCAAATAGTATTTCAATCCACCGAAAGTGTTGATGAAAATAATAAATCAAAGAAAGAAATGATTATATACGAAAAAGAAACCATTAGCTAGATTGAACCTAGTCAAATGACTAACTAAAACCAGGAAAATAGTAAATTGAAAAATTTAGAAACTCTCTGTGGATATAAATAAATTTATAGAATACACTATTTTTTAAATTTTAATATCAGAAATAAAAATAACCATTTATTTACAACGAACTGAGAAAAAAACATGGAATTAAATACTTTTAACGAATATACGAAGTTCCAAACGACTTTTTTATATGCATTGGATATGATTTATTTTTGATTCAAACGTTGCCAGCCGAGAAACAAAATTGTTTCTTTGGATTATAAATAGGGAAAAAAGTTAAAGTGTGACAAGAAGTAAGTGATGCACTTCCTTGATTTCTTTAAAAAATATTTTAGAACTTTTATGTTTAGATTCAAAACCGGAACCTTCTACATTTTAAAGAATTTATAAGTATTTTCTTGAGAGGCTGTGAATTAAATCTTAAATCTGTTTTTTTCGGAATTCGAACGATTCAGTTCATCAGTTCTTTTTTTGTGTGTGAATAACTATAAATTGATAATCCATTTCTTGGTAATGATAATTTATATTGCAAATAAAAAATGTTCTGATATGATAGCTGGATATTTTCAATAGCATAAATTAATATTTTTTGGTAATTTGATCTAATATTATCAATTTATAGCTTGAAGTACTTACAAAATGTGCGAATTTAAACTTTGTACTTCATTTTTGAACAAAAAGGATTTTTAAACACTCTCAGAATGGCACTTCTCTTTGAGTTTGCTGTTTGAAACATTAGAAATTGGTTTAATCTGTTTCCTTATTTTTGAAATACAAGGGATGTACAATTGATAAAGTACGAAAAGAAACTGTGATCATAAATGAAGCATTTGTAAAAAGTATACACCTTAGGCCTGAGCGCAACGATACAACTGATTAACAAGCCAAATGGTCACTTTTTCCTAGAATTCCTGCAACCGTGAAGAGACCCGATTCTTCACAGCGGAGTTCGCCTTCCAAATTGAGTCCCTTTCAGATGTATTTTCAGGATACCATGAACATGGAAATCGCAGGGTGACATGTCCGAGCTGTAGGTTGGTTGCTCAAGCTGATTCCATTTGAAGTTGGCTAGATCCACGTGTGTGGCCCTGGAGACGTGTTCACACGTGAACCACACTTTTGTGAGAGACCCCAGTATTTTGTTTTTGGTGTTCTGTGTAATCTTTGAAATGGTTCTGTAAGAACATTGGTTCTTCGAAATGGTTCTGAAAGATCATTGGTTCTTCGAAATGGCTCTGAAAGAACATTGGTTATTTGAAATGGTTCAGAAAGAACATTGGTTCTTTGAAATTGTTCTGAAAGAACATTGGTTCTTTGAAATGGTTCTGAAAGAACATTGGTTCTTTGATATGGTTCTGAAAGAACATTGGTTCTTTGAAATGGTTCTGAAAGAATATTGGTTCTTTGAAATGGTTCTGAAATAACATTGGTTCTTTGAAATGG
>JAPMOQ010015052.1:459800-497155 GCA_026543055.1 Argiope trifasciata
AAGAAGACGACAAACCATCCAGGTATCTCCAGAGAGAATCCCATTAGTATCAAATCCTACACGACTGCCTTTAATTTTTGATACAGTAATAACTAGATGGAGTAAACAAGAATACTTAAACAAACTATGACTATAGGTAAAACTTACAGGAAATTAGAATACTAACTAAAAACAAAAGATTGATAAATTACATAGAGAGCATCTGCATGTCGTCTATCAACAAATAAACAATCATTGTAGGATCAAAATCTGTACCATCTGTCTGGGTCCTGTGGTATTGTTTTCCTTCTAGATAATTACACTTTTAAGGGGCTTTTGAATGCAGCTCTCAGAAAGGAAAACGAACTAAATAGAAAAAAATTATAAACTACATTGAGAATATCTGTATGACATGTATCAACAAATAAACAATGATATTCGAACAGCAGGACAAGCTTATTTCCTAAGAGAAGGTTTTGCTCTAAATTTGACAGAAGTCTGCAAATTTGTTCAACAGTTCATATATCAAGTTTCATTTATCTGTATGAAAAAAGATTTTGATTTATCTTTGTCACATTCAGACAGAAGGATGGGCAGTTTCCAAAAATGTGTTTTTCCAACTCAGGAAGGTATAAAATGTAGATATTCATCAAAATCCTTATTTTGAATTTTTTCTACTATTATTCTTTGTTATTTTTAAGCATGAGGGAAAGATGAAAATGACTTTTGATACAAGGATTTAACATAAATTCTGTGGATAAGATGACTAAAATTAATGTTTTGTAAAACCATATTATTTAAAAACCTATTAAAACTTCTGAAAATAAAAGGAAATTTACCATGATATTCCAAATAAGAATGAAAAAAGTTCACTTCTGGAAACTAAAATTAAATTTCAATAAAGATTGGAACAGTTATGTCTTAGTAATATTTTTCTAAAACAAAAGAAAGTAGAGTATTTTATTATAATATATCTTCGCTTTCATTCGAATCAATAATAAATATATATTCATTCGAATTAATAATACTTATATATTCATTCAAATTAATGATATATCTATATTCATCCAAATCAATAATAAATATGTATTCAATCGAATTACTAATAGATATATATTCATTCGAATTAATGATATATATATATATATATATATATATATATATATATATATATATAAACATTTTATAGATATTGGTAAATCATGTATATAAAATTTAATACAAAGTAAAACTTAAAAAAATTATATCTTCAAATATATTTGAGGTGAATAAAGCTTTATAATTTTTCAAAATACTTAGCTGAAATCGTCCAGAAAAATTCCATTTGTTTAAGAATGCGATAGCCATTCTTTGAATTTAGAAGTAAGGTATTTTATTCTATAAGTAGGAAATAGCCCAGAATACGATCTAGACAATAGTCGCTATAAACTTTCTTAGAATCGCCGGTACTTAGATTTGGAAAAGCAGTGCTATATATCTCGAAAAAATCTTGACTATTTCGCTTGATTTATATATTCTAAAGTTTAAGACACCGTCATCAAATTAGGAAAATTCGCTTTGCATTTCAAATTAGTTCTTACAAAAATCTTCAGTATTTTCAATCACACTAATCATATAATCTATACTTATAATAAAGCTCAGTGTGTGTGTGTGTGTGCGTGTGTGTGTGTGTGTGTTGGCGCTCTACAGGCCAGACCGTTGGACCTACAGCTACCAAATTTGGTACATGTATACCTTGGAGGTCGGGAATGTGCACCTCGGAGCCCTTTTTTCGAATTTTTAATTAGAATTTGAATTAATTAAAATTTAAGCGAAATTTCGACGTTTTTCCGCTATAACTTCCGAAAATATTATCGGATAAACATGATTTTAACATCAATTTAAAGATAAAAAAATTAGCTTTCTAATAGTATCAGTATTTTAACATTTAACTTAAGCTTCTGTTTGTAATGAATTTTTAAAGAAGCATTTCAACTATATTTTTCAACAATATATTTCGGACAAAACAATAAAATTTAATCTGCAGGAGCACGTTACGAGTGGAAGGGGAAAAATTATCTTTTATCAATAGGTTGCCATCAGATAGATAAAAACTCAAATTAAAAAATAAATAATTGTTGCAAATTAAACATTTAAAAATGCAATTTTCAGCACGTGTTTGCATGAAATGAAATAAATATGAAATATGTTTTTTCATTTAAAAAAAAAGAAAATGCAAATAATTTTTTGTGACTTTTACAATATTATTAATTAAATAAATCAGCTTTGTTTAATAATAGAAATACATCTATAAAAAAGTCTAAATGAAGTAAATAGCTGCATAGTATGTAGCACGAGTCTATAAATGCTTTAAAAAATGAAGAGTATTTAGCTTTTAATTAAAAAGAGATGAACTTGTGATATCAGTGTTTTAACTCAAGCTTCTATTTTTAACGAATTTTTAAAGAAATATTTTAACCATGTTTTTTTCAGCACGTGACTGGATAAAATAAAATAAAACAATGCCGGAAGTTCTAATAAAAAAAACTATCATCGCAAATCAAATCTAAAGAAATACAACTTTCAGCATGTCACTGGATAAAAAAACATAAATATAAAATGAGATATATTCTAAAAAAATAAATGCAAGGCAATGGATTCTATGATCGTTTGCAATATATATATAATTAATTCCATAAATTATCTTTATTTACAGTAAACCTGGTTGAATTTAGACAGCATATTTCTATAATCGTTTGTAATATCTGTATCATTAATTCAATAATTTTTCCCCTTTTTCGCTTTCTTTAAAAAACATATTTAACATTTTGGCAACATCACCGAAAAAAACATTTTTAATATTTTGGAAGCATAATCGATAAATTGTTAGAGCATTAAACTCAAAAAGTTTTTTCGAATAAAGTTACCGACTCTTTAACTACTAATAACTGAATCTTTTAACTTTAACTATTTCTTAAATTTTGGCTAATGAATATGTGATTTAATTGAAAATTTTAGAACGTATTACTCATGGCGAACCAGCTGGTCGCCAAAGGCGGCTAGTTATATATAAATGTAACTATCTTAACTTTTTTCTATTAACCATTTCAGAGTCGGTAGTTCTAGGAGACCGATTTTAAACATTTCTATGAAAAACTATTGGTTTTAAAACTGAAAAAGTGCAAATGGCTTATATGCTAAGGAATAACCCGATCAATTTTATAGTGTAGTTTTTGTTATTACATTTATGTTAAAAATAACTCATTTTTTTTGTTTGAAACTCACATATACATATGCATAAGAAAACTGGTTCAATAGGAACAAACACAGGAGGGAGGACAAACCATCCTCTGGTGGATGACCTTGAACATTAAGGGAGTTAATCAATTTTCACTTCTATACTACATATTTTAAACCCGAAAACATTTAACGTTTCAGATTTGCCTTTTGTTGCAGCCGGTTTCTTATTTTTAAGATCTATGCTCTTCTTAAATTTTTGAGATTTCTTCCTATAAATTTCCGTTGTATATAGCCTTAATTTTTTAATTGATTTGGGTATAATTATTGTTATTATTTTCTGAATTTGAAGTCATGTTACTAAATAATTCGAAAATATACTTTTAAAGAAACTACTAATTTTATTAATTGAAATTGAAATTCAAATTTATGGTGACACATGGCAATAACATCTTATAAAAAATGTTTTAGTGCAATTTCAATTGAAAATGCTTTATGCTGACTGACGCAAGACAATAGTGTCTTATAAAATATTTTTTCGCCCCAAAAATGACATTAATAAGTCAAATAAGAGTATCAAATTTAAAGAGTTATTGAAGTGGGCTAGAAAATGAGTAATTAAAGTATTTTCAATAATAATGACATGCAATTTTGAAAGACAAGAGTTTTAAAAAACCTGAATGTACAAGATGGTTATAATTAAAGGTCCACTTTAAAATGTTTTTAAAAGGAAACAATGGTTTTCAAACTTGGAAATAGCTTAAAAAAGATTATGGGAATTTCTTTTCAGTCTAAAAAAAGTTCAAAAAATCCCCACGACAATTAAAATGTTGAATGCAGTACTGTTAAGCAAAATAGGATATAAAGTAAAATATCGGTTTAGAACGTGCCTAATAGTTTCTAAAACGTGTTGACTATCATGTTCAATGTGACGCCCACCATTTTCTAAAAGCAAATTAAATCGCAATACTACATTCTCAACAGTAGTTATTAACATATCAGTAGCAATATTGTTAACATGTCGGTGAATTACTTCTTTCAGTTCCACCAAATTGTTTAGATTATTATCGTAAACAATGCTTTTTGAGATAACACACAATGAACATGCAATGCAAATAAAACTAAATAATCTGTTAAAAGCAACAAAATAAGATTTTTTAAAATTTTTACTTCACGAAGTTTCAAAAAATTATGAATTAATGGTTAGCTGTGACAAATATTTTTAATAAACATCTCATACCTTCAATTCAGAGTTTATTCACAATTTTTATCAATTATATGTTTAAATTTTAGTTATTATTTAACTAGCGTCTGAAGAATAAATCTCAAGGTATATTAAAAGAAAAGTGGGATTATAACCAAGAAAGTCATGTTCCTCAACAAAATAAGAGTTTATAAATGTTTACTTTATGGAGTTCCTAAAATTTATTAATCATTGATTAATATAATAAATATATTTAATAAATAGATCTTCTATTCAATTCATGGTACCTTTATAATTTTCATTTCTTAGATGTCGAAGTTTTAGTTATTATTTAATTAGCGTTTGGGAAATACATCTCAATGCATATTCAGAGAAAAAGTGGTATTTTAATTAAGAAATTCATGTTCCACGACAAAACAAGAGGATTTTTTTAAATATTTATTTCATGAAGTTTCTAAAAAACATTAATCATTGCCATTTTTATTATTTCTATTTAAATTATTAATTCAAATTATACAATTAAAAAAACGAATACCTGTTAATGTCATAAACTTAGTTTGGAATTGCCATAGGTGTCAAAAACTGAGAAAAATTTTTGTTGGCAGCAATTTTAAATTAAATCTGATTTTAACTCCTTCGTATTATGCCAAGTTTTGAATGCGAGACATAAACACCATTGAATAAGTGCAAAACGTGTTCAAAGAAAAGTAATTAAGGCTCTTCAAGGAATCAATTATTTTTTTCTAAAAAAGGTAGTTCCTATCTTTTGACATACGGCGCTTTCATTGTTTTTTTTTTTTTTAATTTTATGCTGACTTGGCGAAAATATTATTTCTTAATGTTTTGTAGAAAAGTTAAATTAGTTTCATGCAAACGAAATTGAATTCATTCTTTGAAAATGGTTTACAAACGAAAAAAAAAAGATGTTTGAATGTGATTTATGAAGGATTTTGAATTCAACTGCTTTTTATTATATTAATTTTGATCTCATGTCGCCCTCCGGATTCAATGATTTCTATAAAAGGATAGAAAGCAGGTAAAAAATAACAAACTGTGGCGGACATACTTTTATTTTTCCTTTTTAAGGTATTTCTAGAATATTGCAATACTAAGAAATCATATTCTGTAGTACATTTGGTTCAAATAGGAGAATACTGAATAATGTTATTTATTTTTCCTTTCAATTTTTTGTTGATGTTTCTAATCGCACTTGTCATTGACAAGCCCACTGACAAAAGAGCCATTGCTATTTAATCCGAACTGAGTGTTTCTAGTTTATTTTGAGTAGTGCCATCTAGCGCCAAGAGTACGACTTAGCTACTCATGCGTCACAACGCTTTTTATGGGGCGGACTTCATTCATACATCTCATTTGCAGATCGTAAGTTAGACCTGGATCAGAAAACGATCACTTTTGAACCATTACCCCCAGTGGTTACTCTCGACATGGAGAGCTTAGTGAACCCGACAGATTTATACGCGCCTCACACGAGGAGATTCTTCTGCCGGCTGGGTTCGAACTCACAAACTCATTTGATGCAGTATCCAAAGTCATCAGACTCTCTTAACGCAACAGCAACAACTCTCACAAGCTTGCCATAACACTTGTCGCTATAAATTGTTCGTCTCTCCGTTGACTGACTGGGGGTGGGGTACTGTGGGGGTATCTGAATAAGACAGTAACAGCTGTTAGACACAAGTGATCGCTTTTATCGAATGGTTATGTTATGCTACTACGAAACATACCTTCGCTGGTTCGATTTCCACTCAATCCTATTCGCTACATACTAATGTAGGTAGCCAACTCCACACATGTATTTTATCCCTCAGAAAAACAAGATTAGCAAATATATTAGTAATGTCTTAATTTTGAAAATTCCGGTCCTATATCCGAGGTCAGATAATGATCGATCCCTGTATCCATTAGACATTTGAGTAAGCACAAAGACAATATTCTTAAGAAACAGGTGCCCAAAATAGTACAACAAATGCATGTTCAAACTTCCCTTGAATTATCTAAAACTGTACACTACTTGTCTGGCCCAGAATGCAAGTTTAATTCTAATGAACAATTTGGGGTCGATTTCTTTTCCAAATGAGGTATTAAAGATTAAAAGGGAGGGTATCCTCCTTTATAACTTGCAATACATGCCAAACAAGTAAGTGAAATGAAATTGGGCCAATTGATGTGGATTTCATGGCCAGATTGCTAGGGAAAGGATTAAATATAAGTTCTGAAATTTAAGCCAATAGCATTTTTAGTTTTAAAGTTTTAGTAATGAAAGAATTAATTCAAAATATTTCTTTTTATGTTGTTGGAAATTCTAATTCACAACACATGTTACAAAAAATTGACAGTATTGCTATGCTTAGTAGGTGGTATGGGGAGAGGGATATCTTCAATCAATATTTATTTTATTCGATTATTCTAGAAAAATTGATAGGTGAATCTCGAAAAGCATACTGATTTCGGAATCTTTAAAAACCAGAATAAATTACCCTTTTAATTCCTTGCATCTTCTTGGCATTTTTGTTTTTTTCATTTTACTTCCATGAGTCAATTTTTCAATCAAGTTTGTTTTGTATAAGTGGTTTAACAAGAATGCATATAATTACATGCTTAATCAAACAGCACGGGCATGATTTATCATGAATATGAATGGAACTGAGAACTTTATCCAAATTCTAAATTGTGATGAACTCTATAATTCTGGTAGTTCAGAAACTATTGACTTGAGAGTTGGATGCTGAATAGCTATCAAAAACTACAATGGATATCATTTTGTTTCTATTTTAGATTTACATTATTATTACTAAATATAATTTCCAGTTTTCGCATTTTTTAATTAATTATTTTCTTACTTGTTTGACTCTTTTGTTTGGTATCTTAAAGAACCGAAATGCAAATGAGCCTGCAAAGAGTTCTTAGTTTTAGTGGCTAACTATATTACGTTGCAGGAATCAAATATTTACATTATTCTGCTTAGGTTTGATATGAGTTCTTATATATGTTGTTTCGTATGGCACTTGCGATTGGGTGATCCCGCTGTTACAAAGACAGCGATTTAAGTCGATAGAGCTCGCCTTTTTGATTTTTTCAGTAGCGCCATCTAGGGCCAAGAGTATGACTTTGTCACTCACGTATCACAATTCTTTTTACGAGGCAAACATTATCCAGGAATTTTCCTCTATTATCCACTTATCGTAATTTAGACCTAAATTAGAGAACGATAACCTGTAAACCAGTACTCCCAGTGATGTTACTCTCGACACTGAGAACTTAGCGACCACTGCAGATTTAGGCATGCGTTAGTCACCACCACATACGGGGATTCTTCGGGTGGTATGCTCGTACTCGCAACATAACGGACACGAGTCCAACGCATTACCAACGAGTCTGTCCCGGCCTGGTTCTTATATATATGCAAACCAGTTCTATCACTTACGAATTTATTGTAAACGTTTCACTAAATTAAATAGAATTAACCCGTAACAGGATGCATGAACTTAATCACACTGTCAGAAGCAAGGAGTCAACATGACTCCATTTTCATTTTCATTTTTAGTTTTTTAGACAATAAAGGAATTGTCCAAAAAAATTTAAATGAAAATGGAATCATGTTGACTCAATGACTAAAAAATACTGAAAAGTCTTTAAACAACTTTGGAATCTATTTTGGAAACAATACATACTGGAAATCATTTAGTTACCAAAAATATTTTAACTGTCAAATGTTATAATAAAAAAAATCATAATGAATCTTTCAATTAGCATTTACTTCGTTTAGGTATTACGGAATTACATTAATATTAATAAACGTTAGAATTTTACCAGTAAAAATGAAGAATTGCAATGTTTTAAAACATTACTTTCAAATACTTTTTTATTATCTTTTTGCCTTTTTTCAAATTAGAAGAAATTTTAGATACACTGATTCAATGACTCCATAAATAATAGCAAGATTTTTTTAAAAAGAACAACCGAGTTATGCGCGTGTTTCCCCAGTAAACTTGGCGTCCCGGGTTCTAGTCCTGGTTCGGTCATTTTTGCTATTCTGTGTTTCTATCTGTGAGTAGTGTGAATGTGCCTCCTGTAAAAATGAAATGCACAAGTGGATGAGAACCATGAAGTAACAAAGTCGTACTTTTGGCCCTAGTTGGTTCTACTGAAAGTAAGGGAAACTAATTTAGATTTAAATCGCTGCCAGTTTTATGTCAGCTGAGTCTTAAAGTACCATAAGTAACATCAACAAATAATTTTGTTACTTTGCTGTATTACTAAATCTTTTCATTTTAAACCATATAAATTCAAACTTATTTGATTAATCATACATTTAAAATATAAATTTTTAAATTCCTAGTATACCTAAAGATATTTCGATTGCTTAAAACCCAACTAAAACACAAACGCTCCTTATGCAACGTTTGAAATGCCTTCCAGAATTTGATACTACATCTGATGCATCATATAATCAAATCATAAGTCAAGAAGGTAGCGAGCGATTACCGAATATGAGACAAATTACCGATTGCCTCATAATTGGAGAATCCTATTTTTGGTAATCAGTCAAAGAATCAAATTGCCTTGTTTCCTTCCTTTTTATTTTCTTCTACAAAGAAAGGTCCATCTTTTGAGGAGGACTAGAATATGATAATCATGTTTAATCTATTGATCCAAGTAGTATTGTATGTTTACATATTGGTTTATTAAAATCAATTATTAGCATCCAACAATTACTATGAATCTCGAATTAGAACATTGCAAACATGTTTGGATAATGTTCAGATTATCTTATTTGGGTTTGATTGCGGAAATCCAGAATTAGCTATTATATGGCAATTAACCAATTAAGGCAATTATTGGGAATTTTATTTCCTACGTAATATTTTCCGGTATTTTTAGCTTTAAATGTCATAAATATAAATAAATAATAATAATTTATTTATATTTATGATATTTAAAGGATTATATTTACCTCTTCTTTTTAACCTTTTTTTCATTTATATAATGAACTTTTTTTAAATCTTAATGAATTTTAATTTTACAGCAAATTTATTTTCATCAGATTTATGATAACTCAAAACGATTTTTTTAAATCTTCATTTTGATTTTTTTTAAAATTTTGAATCAAGGCATCAATGTAAAACATAACATTAGCAAATGATCAAAACGTATTATTTGCCCTCCCCTTGGTGTATTATTTTTTTGTTGGAGGTGTTCGGCCAGATGGATTTGGGGAAAAATGAGGGTTCCTAAAAGTACATAACCCTCTCAACGTTTCCGACGGTAAACCCCGACTTTCAGATATTTCCAATTACAGGATTTTGTGAGTTTAACTTTGTTTCTTATGCCAGTTTAGATAATTTGAACTTTCTAAAACATATCCATTGTGTTAAATGACGACTGAACATATATTTTATTAATAGCAGTTATCTAATTGTGAATCAGTTTTTTTAAATTGATTATTGATTGATATTACGAAATTTCCTATCCGTCGGGTTCATTTCACAGTTGGTGTATGGTTTGAGAATATAACCGCAATGAACAGCCCTGTAGTAGAAAAAACAACTACGGCGTATATTTGCAGCATGAAAACATGGCATCACAAAGACGACAACTATTTATACAAGGCAAATATGTACAGAAAACAAATATATACAGCTAAGACGACTACACAAGACCGCTCAGCAACACTCTACAGCCGAGCCCAAACGTAGTAATTCGATAGTGATAGCATCCACAGCACACAAACCGAACAGACGGGATTCATCAGGAAAGGGAAACTTTAAGGAATTCTGTCTATGCTCACATACTCCTTTCCAAACGGCTGAAGTACCCCTCTGTCTCTTTTTGCTTTAGCTGCCATCTCACTACTTCCCAAAATGGGCTATGGCACACAGCGATCCAGCACTCCATCACTTCTTCGGTATACATATTATTTCACTACTTTTAAAGGCATGTTTCTTTGACTTCATTCTTTAGTTAAAATTTACCCGCATATTTCCAAAATTTCATTCTTTAGCTCATATTTCACTATCTGCTTCCAAAATTTCTTCATTCCGTAGTTTATTTAAACCACATGTTTCCAAAATTTCCTTATCGGGCTTTTATTTTAAATTTATGATTCCACAGCTTCATTCTGAATATCTAATCTTTACTACATGTTTGTAAAATTCCCTTCTTAGGCTAATTATTAAATTACATGATTCCAAAATTTCATTCAGACGCTCATATTTAAAGCAATGCTTCCAAAATTTCTTCATTCTTTGGCTCATATTTAAAACACATGATACCAAAATATCATTCCTGAACCGGTATTTTAACTGAAATTTTCCACAATTTCATTCCTGAATAGGTATTTTGATTACATATTTCCGAAATTTCATTAGTGAATAGGCATTTTAACTACATGTTTCCAAAGTTTTATTCCTGTACATGTATATTTACTTCGGTTTTCCAAAATTTCTTCATTCTTTAGCTCATATTGTAACTACAAATTTCGAATATTTCATTCCTTAGCTCATATTTAAACTACATGCTTCCAGAATTTATCTTTCTTAATTCATATTCCAATTACTTGTTACCAAAATTTCTTTCCTAAACTCGTATTTTGACTACATGTTTTCAAAGTTTAATTCTTGGGCTTATATTTAAATTTCATGTTTCCAAAATTCATTCGTGTTTCAAATGCATGTTTTTAATATTTCATTCCCCATTCTTCATTAATATGATCATAATAGACTTATATGACGGAAGTTTTTTTAAATTGAATAAAACCATGTGCTATATATCACACACTATCTAATAAAAATAGTATTATATGTCTTTAAAATTTTATTTTTCACATTATTCCAATAAAAGATCTTAGTTGAAGATAAATAATTAAAAGTAGCAATCAAAATCTAGAAAAATAAAACTACTACAATTCTATTCCGCACAATTACATTAAAAGGCGGCAAGTACTATGCAAATATTAGCCTAGATGCGTGCAAAAAGTTGCAGAAAAAGGCTTTGACGAAATCCATAAAATATTCCCAGCCACGAGCTAGCACTTCTCAGAAGAAAGATCAAAATCTCATAATCACAAGAAAGCTTCTATCGAGGGAGCGGAGAAATTACTCTTGGAGAGGATGCAAGCCTTAAGGAAAAAGTAATTGAGTCAGCAAGCCATCCGTGACGTAATAAGTGTGGGAGATAAATCAGAATTTCCTCTTCCGAGAAGTTTTTGTTGTATCATGAGATAAGCCTATTAAGGTGGATTTTTCGATAAAAACTTGCAAAGAATGATAAATGCATGGATTTTGATTTTTTAAATTTTAGCTGTTATTGCTTAGAGAAGAAATATTTACTAGAGTGTTATCTAATTGCTTATAGTTTTGGTTTCAAAGTTAATAAACGGATCTTTTACACATAGACACAAACATCACATATATATATATATGTAATATGGGGTGCGGGATTGATTAAAATCTCTCAACTCGGATCACTTCCTGCATGGCGCCTACATGGAGACGACAGTTCGGCGCTGTGACTGTAAAACGTACGGCTCATGCTCTGTATCTTTTTATGTGTTAAATGATTATTTAGTTGTGCCTTTCCTTTTAATAAATACATTTCACCCACACACACACACACGCACACACACACGCACACACACACACACACACACACACACACACACACACACACACACACACACACACACACACACACACACACACACATATATATATAACTATTAGAGCATTTTCTATATGCTTTCGTGCAATATCATATATCGCCCTTTTGTAAAATTTTCTGGCACTTGCTTTTTTACCATAGGGTCATAACTTACTTGCGAGATTGCACAATATTATTGATATTAACTGAATATGAATACATTTGTTTTACATCTAACAGAATGCAAGACACCTATCGTTTTTTAAATATCGGCGCATTTGCAATCTGATATTTTCAAGATTGTGGCAAACCGGTTTAAACTGCTTAATGACTGAAATTAATTAAAACAATTCGTAAGAATTCATATCATGTATAATCTGGAAATTGTGTTTTAACTTTAGTTGAATATGCTTACATAGCAAGAATGCAGTTAATCTGCTAACTAATTCAATAACATGTTAAACTAAGTGCAACCACGATTTCTTCTTTTAAATTTAAGTGACTAAAGAAAGAAAATTACTAAGATTGAAAAATATTCTGAATTTTTCATTAGAATTTTATTCGTGTCTAAATATTTTTCTAAAGTAAAATAAGGTTTAAAAAATATGCCTAACAAAGTTCTGTATCCCAGGTACTGTTTACATAATCACCATAAAAGTAATTAATAATAATTGAAAAAATCTCCTAAAATGTCTTATTTTACATTATGCATCTCTAAAACAGGTATATTTAGATAAGGGTTGGTTCTTTAAGTTTATCTATATAGGCGTCTTCCCTCTAAAATGGTATTTTTAAAAAATATATATTAGAACTTTTTTCCCTACTACTTCATGTAGATAATGTCACCTGCTTTCTTAGACAATGTCATATGTCATGTTTTATACAAACAATGTCAATGTCATGTCTAGTAAATTTTTGTGGTACTTGCATTGTCGCCTGAAGGTTATAATCCACTGGTACCAAAAAACATTGTAATATGGCGATGTATGACATTATCCGAAAGCGAAAATATTCGACTCGCATCTAATAGAAGTAATGCAATTATTGTGTTAATAATTTCGAATAACATATTAAACTAAGTGTATTCATGATTTTTTTATTTAAGAGTAATGTAGATAAGAAAGAAAATATCAATGTGTCATCAGCATTTGTATCTAAATATTTTCTCAAATATTAAACACGCTTTAAGAAATAAACTGCCGAAGTTCGGCCTCTCAGGTACTTTTTACATAAGAGTAAAATTTATTGATAATGGTATACTAAAATCTTCTAAAAAGTATCAGATTTATTTCATATTTCTCGAACACGACTTTGACGAATTGATTTAAAATTTATATAAAGTTTTGCTCTTAAAGTTTATCTGTAAAGGTGTCTTCCCTCTAAAAATGGGATTTTGCACACACAAAAATAATTTTTTTTTTGTAAATATAACTATTAGAGCTTTTTTTTCTATCTGCGTGAATGGAGATAATGTCATATAGCTCTATTTCGTAGCTTTTTGTGGCAGCTGCAGTCTAGTCATAAGATAATAATCTATTGACACCACAAAACTTTGTGAGATGAGGCTATATGACATTATCCGAATACAAATACTTACAATTCACATCCTAAACAACTGTTCAAGTATTGTGTTAATAAGCTCAAATAACATATTAAACCATGTGCATTCATGGTTTTAATTTATTTATGTGACTAATTTATATGTGGGTAAAATTAAAATATTCATGTGTAATCAGTATGCGATTCGTATCTAAATATTTTCTAAAAAATAAAATACAATTAAAAAAAAATGCCAAGAGAAGCTCAGTCTCTCAAAAAATGTTTATTTAATCTGCCAAAAATTTATTGATTATAATATTCTGAAATATCCTAAAAGGTCTCTCATAATTATAGGTTTCAAACATTTGGTTGAACTATAATTTTATTATTATTTTTATTATTTAATATTGATAGATTAAGACATTTGTTTTTTTAATGCGTGTATACATATAAATTAAAAAGTCACTGTAGTCGAATGGTAAAGTCTCGGCTTTGGAACCGTAAGGTTTCAGGTTCGTGTCTCTGTTCAACAGCAGAGCCATTGTGCAAGCTGATTTTCTAGATCATAAAAACATCCCGCGCTAAATGTCCTTCCGCTGGCGTGGTTTGAAGAGCTAAGTTGTTGTTATTGTTATCTGATTGCAGTTCAAAGTTACAAAACAGTCCGAAATCCAAAATATCTCTTGTGTTGCTTTAAAACGAGTGGTTAATGTAACTAAGCTGAACTATATAAATTAAACACTCACTGAAAAAGAAAAAAAATGTATCCATGGATTTGCTTAATCTGTATTGAATCTAGAAAAATGCAAATATTCAATATCTTCATACATTCATTTCGTTTTGTCTTCATCTTTGATAGAATTAATATCTACCTAGAATTTTAAGTTGTGCTCAGTAATGTTATCGGTTCTCTATTGTTAAACTGATTTCAGTGAAATATGACTCCCATTTTTCAATTAAAAGTTCAGAAAAAAGGCTTTGATTTTTATAAATCTTCTTTTCTTTAGAAAATCTTATAAACAAATTCATTTACTCCTGAAATACAACTTCTTCGTAAAACCTTTTTTACAACCACTTTAACCAATCAAATATGCTGTTGTTTTAAACATTTTCAATCTACTTTTCCATAACATCAATATTGGTATTATTTTAAAAAATAAAGTTACCTCAATCGTAAAGAAATTTATTTATCAATAAATCTCTCCAAGTGACAAAAAAATATTAAGAAGACTTTGTTTTTGAACACCTACGCGGTTTACGAAAGATGACATTTTTTTAAACATATTTTTTTCTTTAAATTGAGAAATATTGTAGAAGTTTTTTTTCCACTGAAAATTAATAGAGCATGATTCTTTTTGTTGGAGATATATTTATACACAGTTTTTTGTGAAAAAAAAAGAAAAAACTTTTCATTTTTAGTTTATTCAAGTGCTTAATTCTTTAAAAAATGTTTTTTTTTTTCGAAAACCTTTAAAAACAAAAGAGACAGATTCAATATAAAATATTAAATAAAAAAAGGAAATCTTTCATCAATAGTGAGTTGTTTTTCAATGCAATTTAATGCTCCATTTTTTTTACAATAATGCAGTGCAAACTATTTAATGGATCACCGAAATACGTAAAAAGCACTGTAAAAAATTTCCACTTTAATTGACTGGTTTATTCCGTTTTCGTTACATGGAAATCACAATGCCAATTTTAATCAGTATATGATTAAATCCTTTTCCTGATTATTTTTTAAATCCGAAGAAAAAAATGATAATTCCACGATAACCAATGTGAAAACAGTATTTATTTACCAAAAAGGGAATGAATATTCTCATTGGCGTATATTTTCTTTAGGTATTGTGTATTTATATAAAGATCTTGCAAGTGATGCATAAATAAATATTATTCTTATATAAACAATTACTATTTAATGTCAGATATCCTTTAACTCCAGGTTGGGTATCTTGAACGTGATTGGCTGTTCTAGTCATGTGATTTCCTAGCGTATGCGCATTGCAACAGAAATGTTGTTTTGAACAACTTTTTGATTAATTTTAAACATTGTTGTTGGAATTCAAACTATTTTGAATATACTTTCGATCTTTTATAAGTACGACAGAAATGTGAATTTGCATGATTAATTTTACATCAAAAACGATCTAGTAGCATCGTTATTTGTGAATAATGTTAAATATTTTTGTAGTTTCTTTTTTGGAATATTTTGAATGAACTTTCGATTCTTTTTAAGCATAACAAAACTATGAATGTGTATGATGAATTTAAACTGTGTTATTATTGCGGGTTCATATTTATATTTAATTACTGCTTAAAATCCAGTAACAAAAACCTTGATAATGCAATATTTTTAGTTATTTGTAAATGCACTTGTAGTGGACATTGAAAAACTCTTATCTTTCAATCATTAATAAATGCAAATGAATTGTGTATTAATGCTATAGATGCAAGATGCCTCTTATAGATTCAAAAATTGCAACTGTAAATGATTCATATATTTTGAAGCGTGTTCAACTCATCACATATTTCAGTTTCTGTTACTAAATATGTCAGTTTAGCAAATATAGGATTAGATGTTAATTCTAAGTAGTATTTATCTTTATTAATAAAAGAACTTCTTAGAAATTCTTCCATGATACTTTTTTCCCATCAATAAACATGTATAAATAAACATGTACAAAAATCTCCTCTCTTTTAAATTTCTTAAGATTTTTAAATTATATTTGCACCACAAATGTTGCATTTGTAATTCATAGCTAAATAAATATACTCCGATTCCAATTTTAAATTTGAATTGTACTCACACAAGAACATTCCAGTATCAAGCAACAAGCGCTAAAAATAGGTGATTACACATTAAAAGGGAAATTACGTCATAGGGAAAGACAGAAAATCACATGACCAGAACAGCCAATCATGTTCAAGATACCCAATCTAGAGTTGAAGGATATAAATCTCTGTATTTTATGTATTTTTATATACAAATCTATTTTATTAAAATAGCTTTGAAATTACTACAAGATTCTCTTATCGATGTAGAATACCTAAAAAGACCTCTATCATAAATCCAATATTTAATATGTCAATTTTCATGTTAGATTCTCAATAGATGCTTTCATATATCAAATTCTGTGAGCATTTTCTTCTTTTTCTTCTACTAAATGGAAGAGAAATATGCACCCTAAAAATGTTTCGGGTTATTAGTTTTTGATGCAGTCGCAATCTTTCATCTAGATTAATTTTCTAATGGTTTCCAGTTATTAAGAACTGATGACCTTAATACCAGGTGGATTATCTTAAATTTTCGGTATCCACTGATGCTGAGAAGAATGAACTTTCTAAGAGGTCACGGTTAATATACTATGAATAATGCCTTCATAAAAACAGTTTGATTCTGTAATTTCAAACTCTAATGCCATCTTGGACCAAATAAGCACAGTCTTACTTTATGATCGCTCAAAAAGAAGTTTTATTTTGAAAATACAGCATATTAAACTGCCTACAACTTAAGTTAAATGTTTTTATTTATTTACTCTCATACTATTTCTCTTACATCAGGAGGACCGCGATGGCCTGGTGGTAATGTCTAGGCTCGTGAGCTGTAGGGTTTCAGATTCGTTGTCTTTGTTCGTTTCTTTTTCACAATTTATTGATAGATTATTCTTCTGTCTAGTTCAAATAATTGAAATTTGTAAATTCCTCAATCTATATTCATTAATTTTTATATTATATTTAAGATATCCGACTACGTTGAAAATTCTGGTATTCGACCACATTATTTCTTGTAAATCAGACTTTTTTTCTTTCCAAAACAGTTTGTGTTTTCTTAGAAAAGGACGATCTAACCTATTATCCAAAGGAATTTTAAGCAAAATTTATTTTTCAGCTAAAATTTGTCTTTCACTTCAATTTTAATTTTCATAAAAATTATCCACCATTAACATGAAATCCTCAAAACCAATAGAGGTATTAACATAAAAATTTCAGAGTATGTATTAAATAATATAGGTAATGAAATGAACCAAAAGTTTTATTTTTGATGAAATACTTTTTCTGCTACAGGTGTTTTTAGAAAAATTAAGGTGCGAATTTATGGAAAAAAGGCATATATACGTATATATTTAAACATCACTTCTTTGAACCTCAAAATGTTTCTTAGATTTTGGTTCATTTCATTCATCATTATATTCTGTAACTTGTGTACAAAGAAAAATAGGATTGTTGCATTACAATTTTGTGCAGAATGTTAACCATTTTGGTTAAATTTCACTAAAATTTTCCACAAATTTTCCTATTTCTCAAAATATATTATATTCTCAAGAAATGTTTTTGTATTTATAGTGATAATACATCTAAAAACCAAAAGTAGTTTCTAAAAAATCAAATTTTTCAAAATTTTTCCTTCGAAAGTAGTCGGTTAGCTTTATGCTCTTGATTAAATCAAAGAATGAATGTTGAAAACTATATTCATACACATTATCGTTCAGTGATAACTTGGATGAAAAATCTGTTTAATTCTCAAATTTCTAGAACAAAACATAGTGAAATAATAATACTTTAGCTTACAAATCCTGTATATTTGCTTTATTTTTTTAAAAAAATTATGATTAAATACGTAGGTGAAAAAAGTGTATTTAATATCGTTTTACCACTTTATGTATTACGTATTTATTAAGAAAATTAAATGATATTATTATTATTATTATTATTATTTTGAAAAATAGCAAAAAAAGTATTAAAATTAACAAAATTTTGTAAAGTATATAAGGAAAATATAATATCATTTATAGAAAATCGTTTGATATTTTTTAATGTAATTCAGATTCGTGCAATAATATGCTTCTGATTTATAGAGTAAAATTTCTGAAATTTTGGAAAACTTCATGGAATGTTTTGAAAACTCCTTAGACACGAAGTTATTAATGTAAAATATGTAAGTTTTAACCACAGCTATCTGTCTTGAAGGTTGCATTAATGATTTTCAAAAATGCAAATCGAATCGCACATGTTGCTTTAGTTTAACGTCCTTTTGAAAGCAACAACGTGACCATTTTGGAAATTCTGGAATTGGAACGTAATTTTGAACCTAAATAATAAATAGAATGAAAAAATACATATGGTTAACAAACTGAAATGAATAAATTTTTTGGAAATTATAAGGTGATATTAACTGTCAATGTTTTCCTGCAATACTTGCGGAAATTTCCGATGACAAACCACATTATATTTAAAAATTTAATTAATAAAAATTCTAATTAAAATTTCAATAACAAATATCTTTTTAGATATCAAATTTGGTAATTTTTGGCGAAACAATCTAGTTTATAGAAAGCCAAAACAAGTAATACGATCACAAATTCTCACACAATCATTTTTATCTGTGGCAATAGCTGTGGAAATGATTTTATGTATAAACCGGTTTTTGTAAAATATTTTTTGTTATCAACTATGATTGCTATCTTTTTATATTTGATAATAGAAGGAAAATTTATTTATACAATCCTTAGTCATCTGTGCATTTATTTCGCTATTTAATTACTAATATAATCAAAATAGTATTAAAATATTTTTTGTTATATTATACTACTAGCCACCTTTGGCGACCAGCTGGTTCACCATGAGTAATGGGTTCTAAAATTTTCAATTAAATCACATATACATTAGCCTTGAAGTAACTCCGGGCCTGAAATTAATATTTTTTTTAAGATGATGGACTGAAAGTTCTAAAAGAACGCGTTTTCCTAATAATATTCTTTAATTTTATAAAGCAGTCAGTTTTAATGATTGATTGATTTAGCACTTTTTATTTAAAATATTAATAAAAATATTTTGTAAAATATGGCTCACAGAGAAAAGTATGAAGAAATCTAAAACTCATTATTCATAAATGCATTGTTTGACTCAAACTACATAAAATGTAATTATTTACTTCATATAGATCAAATTAATAGTATTAAACAATATATGCCTATTAATAATATTTTACAAATTGGCCATTGGTCCAGAATTTGAATGCATATCCTCTATAAATAAACATAATTTATTGAATTAATGATTGAAATATTGCAAACGATCATAGAATCCTTTGCTTTGCATTTTTTTTTAGAAAATATCACATTTTATATTTATTTTATCCAGTCACGTGCTAAAAGTTGCATTTCTTTAGATTTATTTTGCGATGACAGTTTTTTTTTTAATTCGAACTTCCGGCATTCTTTCATTTTATCCATTCACGTGCTAAAAACATAGTTAAAATATTTCTTTAAAAATTCGTTAAAAATAGAAGTTTACATTATAAATTAAAAAAAACTGATTTCGTCAGAAAGCTCATTTTTTTTAATCTTTACATTGATATAAAAATCATGTTTGTGAAATAATATTTTCGGAAGTTATAGCGGAAAAACGTCGAAATTTCGCTTAAATTTTAATTAATTCAAATTCTAATTAAAAATTCGAAAAAAGGGCTCCGAGGTGCACATTCTCGACCTCCAAGGTATACATGTACCAAATCTGGTAGCTGTAGGTCCAACGGTCTGGCCTGTAGAGCGCCAACACACACACACACACATTGAGCTTTATTATAAGTATAGATTTAGAATCTCCGATGATTATCCGTATACATGTTGCTCAAGTTTATATGCAACTAAATAATAATAAAACAATTACTTTATACTATATTTAAATAATTTTAAAAATTACCTTATTATTTATAATCATTTGTAATTTTGTAGAATTTTTAGAATAGTGAGTAATATTTTAAAATATGTATTAAATCGCAACCTTTATATCATTTGATAATGAATAGAGAAATACCTTTTGAAACTATATATATATAACCGTAATACTAGATATTAAAATAACCGTTTTTATGCAACTCGATAGAAAATAAATAAATTTATAAAACATTAATCACCTGGTTAAAAATTATTTTATTATTAATAATTAGTTTCGATATTATATGACAGTTTTATTTTTTAATTTTAATATTATTTAAAAAATATTTTCAATATTGTTCATTATAATATTTTTGATTACTTAAAACAACAATTTTCAAACAACGTGTAACAAAATTAAATTAATTTTTGTGCACTTTATCAAAATTACAATTTAAATTATATTTTAGGAATGAAATATCCACCAATTCAATTATATTTTACGAATTAAAGAATGGTAGATAGTTCGATTATATTTTCAGAATGAAATAACAATAGACATTTCAGTTATATTTTAAGAATGAAATAACTATAGACGAATTGATTATATTTTAAAAGTGAAATAATCATTGTAATTCGATTATATTTTAAGAATGAAATGAGTAATTCTATAAGAAATATTTTAAATAAATTTTGGTTTAATCCATTTCATATATATATTTATAGCGTATATTTTCAAGCGCCTTGTGACAACATTGAATTTGTTTTATTCACTTTATCAAAGATATGATTTAGATTATATTTTAAGATTTAAAAAAAATTATAGATAATTTAATTATATTTTAGAAATGAAATCACAATGGACAAATCGATTATATTTTAAAAGTGAAATAACTATGAACCACTCGATAAAATTTTAAGAGTGAAATAATGATTGGCAATTCAATAATATTTTAAGAATGAAATAACAGTAAAGATTTCTATTATATTTTAAGAATGAAATACCAATAGACAATTCAAAGCTGAACAATTATTATTCCATGATATCTATGATTAAAAGTTAGATTCACCTTCACATTTTTTTTTCTTAACTTTTGATCTAGTTCTAAATTAACTTTGAATTTTCCGCTAATTCAATATCCTTAAACACCTTAAAGCAACTGGCGTTCTACTGTGCCTTTTAGAATGTCATTTCTCATCAACTGTTCCTCGTTATCACTTCCTAACTTCATTTCGCCAATTCCCAGCGCCAATAAATGGGGCCTCCGGCCAGATTCTCGCTGACACTGCAGGCATCTGGCGTCCGTTACAAAATTTATTAGCACTAAGTTCGCTACTCCATGAGATACTGATTACGTGGATAAATTTCCTGATGCATATTTCCTATCCCTTTAATAGGCGACATCCAGGAAAATGTTCACAGGAGTTGACGCAGACGGGCATCTATCCTGAAATAGCCTTAGCAGTCTTTTCACGAATTCCACGTCGGTTGGCATGTAATTTGGCGATAATCTCTTGTTGGATAAGCCAGCGAGTGAAAATGATACATATTTAGTTTGCCATCTATGCAAATTTAGTTCCGCATTCTACATCATTGTTTGACCGGATATTTAATAGAATCACTGATGCAGAATTCACAAAATGCAATTGTATTTTAATGTGTTGTCGTCATTTTGTCCGAATAACAAATGCAGAGAGTTGTATTGAATGGCATCTATAATTTTGAAGTTTAATCTCATATGCTATCCCAAATTAGCCATATATATAAGGCACGAAACTGAAAATCTTAAATGATATTTACATATACAATGGATTTCATTTAATAAATTGGTTTAGTTGAATTGAATGTTTTTGTATTAAATCGAAATAACTTTAATATTACTTCGTTGTTGAATACATTTGTTATTGAATGGAAAATGAAAATTATTGGTTGGTTTATTCAAAGTAAGAAATTTGAATTATTGTATAGGGATTGATTATTATAACGTTCATCTTGAACGTTAATAGAACTTTGTATTTTTATTTTTATTTCTTTAAATATGTTCCAAAAAGCTTAAGAAATTATTTCTGCTGTGAACCAAAGCTAAAAATACAATACGGTGTATAATAAATAACGAAGCATGGTTGAATTCACAAGAAAAATATGATATACAGATATAAAAACATAAAACACTCGTACAAAAAGGTTCTTGCGGAATCGCAAAAGCGAATTCTTTTCATTATAAACTATTATTCATTAACTTACGCAAAAAATAGAGAACTCGCTCTATTATCATTGCTCAGAAGAAAGAATTTGCTGTACTAACCAACAAGCTTTTTCTTCTCGCTTATAAACTCTCTATATAGGTATTGAATATTAAGCAACATCGATCAATATTTCGATTAGTATCTGTCAGTTTCTGATATAGATATCTCAGTAACTCTTCTGTTTTCGAGAACATTCAATTTGAAATCCCCTAAATTGTCTTCAAATATAGTAGTGATCGGATGTAAGTTATCATTTGTATATCCTATCGATACTGTTACGTTCAGTGGTGGCGGGGTGGTCGGCTGTATGCAAGTTATCTTTTGTATAAGCTCCTATATTATTTTTCCTTACTCTGAAATTAATAACACTAGGAATCTGTGTTAGAAATTTGTTAATAAATATAACCATAATTCTTGAATTTTCGATACCCTTCACAGAAAGTCATCTCATTCACAGTCAGTGTTCACTGAAAACGAAAGGTATTGATCTGGCATCTATTCCTTTAAAATAATATCTGTAAAACTTTCTTCCTTACCATGGAACTAATTGTGCCGTAAAGCAGTGTGATAAATTAGTTTTAGTACATCAATTTATTTTCAAAGTAACAGTCTTATATTTGCACTAAAGTAAAGGGGAGCGAAAAATCATTTAATTCATCTGTCAATTTCACTTTATTGCAGATTTTAAATGAAACATCCATTATGCTATAATAACCTGATGTAATATACATATTTGGAATTTGTTAAATAATTGCCAACATTTTAGGAAAATATACATCATGTGTTTCAATTATGAAATCAAAACTAAAGAAAGAAAATTCTTTTAATTTTAATTTTCAATATGATCCATTTCTTATTTAAAAATAAAGTTATATATAAGTGAATTATCGCAGTTATTATCACTTGGGTTAAACGAATATAGCGCCAACCGGTTTTCCATCTGCTGACTCGGAAGAAATATTTGACCCCATTTAATAATTACCTGCCCTATCCCAAAATAGTTCTCATATAGCTTCCAAATTATTAACGTTAATTTAACTTAACTAAAATTAATCTAGTAATTTCGTGTTTGCTGAACTCAAACTGTTGTAGATAATATTAGAATACGTGAAAGGGAGAGAATATAATGTTTGTCCAGGGTGTGTGTGCAGATTTTAATATATTTTTAATACTGCCATTTTATTACTTCTACTTAGTTTTCAAATCACTTTCTTTTTAAATAGATTTTAGATATTAAAATACATGACTAAAATTAGAATAAATCCTTTAAGAAAACTTTCAAAAATAGTTATATGTTTAAATATTTAAGTAAAAAATGGATCGAAAAAAAACATTTATGAAATCAAATTATATTAGTTATGCGGTAAATACAAAATTATAGGGCAAAATACCAAATTATACAGCAAAATCTTTTTAAAAATCTAAATATAAAGAAAATATATTCTTGTTTAGTGCTTTATCAAATAATTTGCTTAAATTTTTGCAGATAAGAAAGATATTATCTAGTTCTTAAACTAAAAAATAAACTCCATTTATATATATTCTTTAAACGTTATGTTCAACTTATAAATGACTCGAAATTTTCAATTTTTTAAACGCAATCAAAAACACTGCTAAATATATTTTTTAAAATTAGATTAGCTATTCATTTCTGGAGCTTTTGAATATTTTCAGAAATTAGTATACTAAATTTGAACAAAAAATATTCATTATATTTATTTTATGTGGCTTTTCGTAAAACAACTGTACCAAAGATGAAAAATTTAAAAAAAAATAGCTTCTAAAGTTTTAAAATAGCATTAAAACATATATAAAAGCAAAGATAAAAATTAATGTAATATTTAAAAAAATAAATTCATAAACAAAATTCTAAAAATTTTAAATCTGCTTAAATATTAAAAACATTTAAAAAATCTTAATTTCGCAAAACTCGAATGTGCAAAATAGTCATTTATCTAATAAAAAATACTGACTTTATAACTATTCATAACCTGAAAAAAAAGACGAATTAATGGAAAATTTATGGCAAATATAATATTTTGAAATGAAAATATGCACATCTTTATTGCCCTTAGTGTAAATAATTAGCTTTTATATAATTTTGGAATTTCAATTCATGAGGGTTTTTTTTATTTATTGAAATCAAAGAAATCCACATCATAAAAGAAAAAATAAGTAATGAAAATTCTACAAAATAAATAATTTGGCTTTTTAATTGAAAATGATTAAATGCGCATGTACTTTGATTCAACAGCTGAAAAAAAGAAAAGAAAATGAAAAAAAAAAATAAAGAAACTGTAAAAATCGTTGGCAGTATCGTGTAGAGATTGATCAGTGGTTTCAAAAAGTTGCATGTGTATTTATTCTCCTTTTATATTTAAACCTGACAAAATAATATTGCAATTATTTTCTTTTATTCCGTTTGTGATTAACCTTTAAAAATAAACAGTGGTACTTCGTTAAATACATTTCCACATTCACAAGCATATTTTTATCTTTTATTCAGGATAATATAAAACGATAAAAAATAAAATATCTTGATAAAATTAATCACAATTTAAGCAAAACTTGACATTAATGGGATTTTCATATAAAAGATTCGTGGAAAAAATTATGTTGCAGAAAAGAAAAGCAGCATATATAAAAAAATTATTTGTTTTCTTTTAGAAATATCTTACCTATTAAAATAAAACTAATTAAAACAATCAAAAAAGTAAAAATGAAATCTACGTTCGCATCTTTCAAATTATAATGTGAGAACATTATTATTTTAAAGCTGTTATTTCATTTAATTAAATTGTCACTAACCAGTTTAAATCGGTTTGAAACAATCATGAGACCTCTTTTTATTTTATTATTCAAGATCCTTAGGGCAGGCAATATATTTTTTTTTGTTTTTCCGTCTTCAGCAGAAACAAATAAAATTCGTGACTGTCCGATTCTCAGCATCCAGCATACAACTGGTTGTTTGAAAAACACCAGTCCACCAGTTTTTGGTTCAGTCCGCACACTTGAGCTGATTGACCTTGCGCCTTGTTGATGGTCATTGAAAATGCAAGTAGATTGAGGGGGGGGGGTACTGCAGGTCTTTTGGAAATAAGTTCAATATTATTTCCTTCGCTTTCTTTTGGTCTATAATAATATCTCAAAGAATAAAGTTTCATCATTTTCAACTTACCTTTAGAACCTTATCCCAACGCCATTAGCACCTTACTCCATTTTACCATTAGCACTTTACTCCAACTTATCTTTAGCACCTTATTCCAACTTACCATTAGTAGCTTATTCCCACCGACCATTAGTAGCTTATTCTCACTTACCATTAGTAGCTTATTCTCACTTACCATTAGTAGCTTATTCCCACTTACCATTAGTAGCTTATTCCAACTTACCATTAGTAGCTTATTCCAACTTACCAATAGTAGCTTATTCAAACTTACCATTAGTGACTTATTCCAATTTACCATTAACACCTTTGTCCAAACTACCGTTATTACAATCATATACACTTACCTTCATCATATTCAACTAACTTTAGCTGTTTTAGTTTCCATAAAGAAAGTTACATTTTACCGAGCCTAAAATGAGATTACCCTTAGTAGTAGTAAATCGTGTATGAAAGAACGTGAAATCCAATTTATTCTCTAATTAGCTTGAAAAGGAGCAGTAATAACCTTTTGTTCAGGAAAAAGATATTTTCGAAAAAGAAAATTTGTATTAATGTGAAAAAAGCTTTTAAAAATTATAATTTTTTCCCTTTTTTTTGTTCTTAAATCAGATTCTATCCCCAAACTATTTATTAGTTATATTTAGAATTGAATAAAAAGAATGATTTATTGTCTCATGTGCTGAATATGCAAAAAGGAAACTTGTAATTTTTTTAAAAATTACCATGACTTTTCCATAACTTTTAACTTTTTAAATCTTTCCAATCTCACCCCCTCTTTAAAAATTATTCTGAATGATTTTCTGTGCATATAAGGATTCAAAATCCTAAAATTTCTTGATAAATTCAATTAAAACGTGATCTTTATATCAAAATTGCAGATTTTTATGAAGCACAGACAAATTATTCAGAGCAAGAAATCTATAAAATTTTCTATGGTGTCGTGAAAAGAAAATTAACAACTTCCAAATACTTAACGAATATGTGGCTAAAGATTTAGTCTCCAAAATTATAGATTTTTATGAAAGTTTCGATAAAATCTAAGGAAACTCTATTAGATTCATTGACTCATCTGAATATATTCACGATAGCTCACTTATTTATTTAGGCTATTAAAATAATTTTACATTAATTACGATTAGACATAAATATCATTTTTAAGTTCCATTCATTCAAAAATGTAACCTTTTACTATATTATAGTACGAAGCTATCTGCAAAAAATATTATCTAACATATTGTTACGAATTCGTAACACAATACCCTATCAAATTTATATCATCACCTAAATGAAAGGTTTCCATTGGTTCTTATTGCATGTTGAATAAGCGTAAGATCAATAATCCATAATTTGGCGATATTTAAGCGACTTAGTGATGTTATGTCTATAGGGATATCTCTAAGATTATCTATAGATTTCTGAAGAGACAATTAACGAACGTCAAGTATTTAACGAATGCTAATTGTCTACTGGCTTAGTCACCAAAATTATAAATCTTTATGAAAGTTTTGATTAAATCTGTTGGAAAGGTAACCGTATTAGATTAATTTACCTCTATGAACATTTAGGCTGTAAAAGTGATTTCTTACGTGATTTGCCAATGAAATAAATATTATTTTTTACATTTCGATTCAAAGTAAAAACGTAATACAACTTTTCTGCATTATAATTCGAATAATAACGAATATTCTAATTGCAGAAAATATGAATAATTGCGAATAAGCTAATTTCGGAAATTGCGAATATTTACTAATAAGATAATTAAAGAAAATACGAATAATTAAGAAAGAACTAATTTCAGAAAATACGAATAATCTAATTGCAGATTACGAATGAATTAATTATAAAAAAATCGTCCAAATCTTACGAATAAATTATAAAAATATAAATAATTAATTATAAGCTAATTGCAGAAAATACGAATAATTACGAATAAGTTAATCTAATACTATAATACGAGGAATGGTTGCCAAGTCGAAAATCACCCCAGAATTAATAAACTCCGGTAAACTTGGGGGTCTGGGGTTTTTGGCCACGAGGAATCGATTGGCGCCGGTTTTGAAGCGCTACGGTCGAGCAGTTCGGAGTTACAGATAGGATATTTTCAAACTTTATTAGTTAACCATAATGGCTACTTAAATTTTCAAGCGGTAACGTGCTGCCATCTATAGCCAATATGGCGAACTAATAAAGTTTTATGTTTATGCTGTTATAGGTTTATAATATGTTTCTTATGTATGTATATATGTTTGGTTTTTCTAAATAAATTTGTCAAAAATATTGAACTTCAACACACTTCAATCTTTACCTTTACTTTACCTTTGTATAGAATAGTTCCCTTTCCAAACTCTAACTTTGTTTAGAATAGTTTACAATGGTGCACTTTAACCGGTTATCTTTTCACCAATGGTTTCACAAATTTTCTTATGGCTTGTATTGTTTTGATAAATCACAATTGAAAATTTAAATCTTCGAGCGAGCTTCGATACCTGTTTTCTCCCAGCGGAGCTCGGTCACCCGCTGGTTACACAAAATATGAATAATTAAGAAGAAGCGAAATTCAGAAAATATAAATAATTAAGAGTAAATTATTTATACAAAATATCATCTAATATCGTTTTACGAATCTGTAATGCATCACCTTAATAAATGTATCATCTTTGGATTGGACTATTCCCATTAATTCTTAATGGGGGCTGAAGAGACATCAGGACAATAATCTGGAATTTGGAGATAATTTTCCAGCTTAGTGAGGGATATACTGAATCAGTTGAAAATCAAAGGCTCTGTAAAATGCAGAATTATGGCCCGTAAATGATTTTGGCAAGGTTGCTAACTCTATGAAAGCGTTCACATTTATTTTCGGAAAATCACGTATTCGTAGCATCGTTAAGAAAGCCAGAATGTATTTTGAATGACATTTTTTCTGCGATGTATTAAACCATAATCTGACAGAAAAGATTGTAATAATCTACATAATCTACAGACTGTAATTGTAATAGTAAAATAACACAACGAATTGCAGTCAATAGCATCATTGCATTTACCGGCATCAAAATGTACCGATAGTGGAATACAATTATTATTAGTATTCATATTGGAATTTGCTCAGAATTCATTAAACTTTAAATCATAAAACTGTCCACTGAATTTCATTTATCTATGTTTATTTCGGTTTAATTGACGTTATATTTCATGGGAAATTGCAAACCACAAATTATGGGCCATTGGATAGATGTAATTTAAAATTTTATATCAATCTCATATCAGATGCAAAAAAAATTGTTTATCAAATATTATTTATATAAGAGTTTCTGTTTTTCAGTATTGTGTTTATATGCACAGGAAAGGGTACTATATGATAACTGTTTTGCAGAATTTGTTTTAAAATTTGGTATGGATTTACATTTTAAAAATTAAATCCATGTTCCAAATTTCGTTTGCTGAGATTTTTCTGCATTGATGTTATGTTGTCTTCTTTTACTTAATCGGCCAGATTGAGAGCTTCACACAAATGAATTTCCTTCAAAATTTGACAAAAATTGGCTAATATTTTTTCAAAAAATTAAATGCTAAATTAATTTATATGTTTCAAAGCTCTTTTTTCCCTTTGCGTTATCGCGTTTTCCGATAGACAAATATAGCGAAAGGTAAATATAATTTCGAAAAAAAAAATATTTTTCTGTCAGAGAAAGTAAGAAGATCTGAATTTTGGGGATTCATGTAAATGTTTGTCGATTGTTTTGAAAATTGCATTTTTTAAATACTTCATAAAAAAGAAATTTAAAAAAAATTCTAAGAATTTGAAATTGTAGAGGGAAAAATAGTTGTCTTTTTTTATATCTTACGCTAAAAAGTGAAAACGATTTATTTTTTTCTGAATTTGATTTTAAAGTGGAAAAAACATGGTATTTAAATTCAAATTATTAATTAAAAAATTGATTTATTTTTAGATTATATAAAAATATTTTTTAATTAACAGAATATTATGCTATCTCCTGAATGCAGCAAAATTATGAAATATAAGATCCTAAATGCTTATCACTTTACACATTATAATTACTTTAATACAATTTCCCCCTCCAATAAATATTAGGTGTGATATTAAATATATTTACTAATCCATATGTTATTGTTATTTTAGCTAGTAAAATAGCAATTACTATTGTTTCTAACTTGTCAAATTGGATGAAAAAGGCATTAGCAAGGGAAGATGCAGCAAAAATCTACTATTTTTCATCTAACCATAATAAGAAAAAATTAATTAACACATTACTTTAGCTAAAATAATTTCCATTAGTTACAGGCAGAAATTGGCAATGAGTAATTCAGTCATTGATAAATGAGTTTCGAATATTCATTCGTTTTTCAATTATAATTAATAATGTATTTTAAATTTTATAACACTAAATTATTTGTTTGTTCAATTATTTAATTGAATTTGTTTTTCTAGAAAAAGCATTATTAATAAGTGCATCTCAATAAACAGTAAATTTCAGAAAAAAAAAATATGTTAAACATTATTCACTAGCAATAGTTTTGGATATTCATTCATTTTTAATTATAATTAATAATATACTTTAAATTTTATAGCACTTAATTATTTGTTTATTCAATTATTTAATTGAATTTGTTTTTCTTAAAAAAACATTATTAATAAGTGCATCTCAATAAGCAGTAAATTTCAGAAAAAAAACTTTATGTTAAATATTATTAACTAGTAATAATAAATAAATATTATTCACTAGAAATAATGCATTTTAAATAAAATTTTATTAAAAAAATATGAAATTTAAAATCATGATATAATTTATTTATATTAGATAAATGAAAGCGTGATTTTATGAAACGTACTTTTATTAAAATTAATGTCCCTCAACAAAACGTTTGTAAGACATTTAAGTCAAAAAAAAAAAAAAACGCAATGTTGAAACGATAACTATTGTGCTTACATATTAGGTAATATTGATTTATTACTTGTGAAAGGTTTAGTTACATAATATAAGTATACAAATATATTCAACCATCTAAAAAGATATTTTTATACGAAAGAAAATGAAAAAATCGATGGTGAAACTACTACTTATTCTACTACTACTTCTACTTATTGATACGATGTGAATGACAGCAAACGATTTTTTTTTTCATACGCAGCAAGAAAAGTTGTATGAATAAATAAAAATGACAGTAAGAATATTTTATGCTTGGGAAAATCGCCTAAATCTCGTCTGAAATGTGTATCAGTCTCGTTTATCCTTTCACGTGGAGTATAAAGTGAATAAAATTATAAAAATGTATCAGTTCTCGTTTTGAATATTTCGTGGAGATACTTATATAGGAATATTTTTTAAAATTATTAAATTCATTTAAATCATATTTTAAAACACTTTTTTCTAATAATGTAAAAATGGAAATTATTAAAAAAAAGTTCGATTCATTAATCTTGAACTTGTAATTCAATAACTTTATGTGTTCTAGTGTCAAATTGATTAATTCGGTTAATAACAGCAATTATATATTCCCCTCTACACTAACGATGACAACTATTTATATCAAACGATTCATTAATAATGAATAATTAATATTATAATAGTAATAGTCGTAAACGCTCACTATTACCCAGTTTATTATTAACAAAATTCGATTAATCATATCTTCCACAACCTACATATAGATGAATATGATGATTAACATTTATTTTTAATATTAGGGAAAAACTATAAGAATACTCAAAATAAATTAAGAAAAAATAAAATAAATAAAATAAAGACCTAAATCTTCACAAGAATAAATTAAGAAAAAATAAAAATACAATAAATAAAATAAAGACCTAAATCTTCACAAGGTATACACCTGCCAGAATTCAAAATTTTTTTTTGAAAAAATTCAGTAGATCTCTGAGAAGCCTTATTCACAAACGAACTATATATATATATATATATATATATATAGGTTAATTTTTATACTAGTTCTTAATCTGTATGTTTAAAATGCCCTAATAAACCATGATATGAAAGTCACAAGCCGATAAAAAAAGTCAAATTTAACCATAGTCAATTGTTTTTTTTTTCCTATAATTGTGGAATTTTGCATATTATTTTCTATATGCTTTTATGTATCGGAAAAATAAATATATTTTTAAAAGTCTAAAGTAACATGTTTTTTCAATAATTTTTTATCGTAAGATGTAATTTGAAAAGAAAATATAGATTCCGACGTATTTAATTGTTTAAATGATTATTTTGAAAAATTTCTAAAACATATCTATATGACCTGAAAAATATCTACAAAATATATCGACAGTTTATCATGCCAATTCATTCATTAGAGAATTTAATTTCAGTGTAAAAGAAATTTAGTCTCATAGACCGCACCTCCCCAGTTATCGTATTAAAATGATGGATGTTTACACATGTTATATATATATACATAAAAACTTGGTTTTATATATATATATATATATATATATATATATATATATATATACAGTAAACTCTCGCTACAACGATACCCGATACAACAATAACTCCCTCTACTACAATAATGTTTTGTGGTCCCGGCGATTTTGCATATAAACTAATGTTAATCTCCCCTCAATATTACGATACTAGCTGTACCCGCCCGGCGTTGCCCGTGCATTTAGAAAATGCAGATAAGTGAATAGCGCAGGAATAGTAATGTAGGACATGTAGACTGTCTCTCTCTCTTCCCCCCCCCACACACAACATTCCCCGTCGATAAAAAGGAACAATATATCCTAACCATGAGCCATATGTTAAAAAATTAGTTTAAATGAGAACAGACCTCATATTAGCACATGCTAGGAAACAGTAGTCATGTGGTTATAATCATTGGTCTGAAGTTTAAAGAAAAGTAAAACATAAAAAATTCAAAATCAAAGATAGGTAAGAGTTGAAAGGGAAAGATAGAGAGTACAGTACAGAAAAAATAAAAAGTAACGAAAACATGGATGAAATAAAACATCCTGCTTACAGGAAATTTGGAGTTGAGAACCAATTAAATTTTTAATTTAAGTGTAAGTTAAACTTAGATGACAATGAATTAGAAGAGGAGAGTGTTTGTGTATGTTTGTGGAGCTCGGGCTGGGGTCGCAAGGGCCCCTGACCGATTAATGTCTGTTGGTACTGTAGCACTGGGAAGCAGCACCATTCGGATTATTGCTCATGCTCTCAAGAGAGCACTAAACAATAACATCATCATTTAAAGCATGACAGTCAGAGTTAGTTTGGGAGAGTGGAGAGTGGCAATAATTTTTCTTTAGATTGTCCTTTTCGTTAGAGAGCCTCGGGATAAACTATATTTAATGTTCTTCCATTCGGAGCTAAGATGTGTAGATTATCGGCATTACCAACTCTTGAACAACCCACGTACAGTTGACCATGGGAGAAACACGGCTTACGGAGGTCGAGCCCTACAACTTTGAGAGATTGTCCTTGTGCCTTATTAATGCTCATCGCGAAACTCAAACGAACAGGGAATTGTAGACGCTTAAACTGAAACGGGAGATCGGAAGGGATTATAGGAATTCTTGAAATAAACACATCTTCGCCTGCAGCATGTCCGGTCATGATGGTGGCTTCTATAATATTTGGCATCAGTTTCTTGATAGAAAGTCTTGTTCCATTGCAAAGTGCAGGCGGATCCAGATTCCTGAGGAGAATTATCGGTGCTCCAACCTTCCATTCCAATATGTGGGAGGGTACTCCAGGTGGCTCTAATTTGTTGAGAAACTCTGTCGTATAGTTGACAGCCTCGTCAATATTGCATGTCGTGTCTATAGATTTGTAAATATGAAGAGTTCCGGGTAAGTTCTGTAAAAGTTGCTTGTTGATAACACTGACGGCTTCGTTTGTTGGGGCAAGAATTGCTCTTTCGCACAGCCATGCGTGATCAGTGAAGTGGTGAATCACATTCGGAAACACAGCCTCTTTCAGTTCTTCTTCAGTAGTCACAATCCTTCCAATGCCTTGCATCGCTACATATCCATCTTCATTTTCTGAAGTAAGGGCTCCATTTCCTAGTTTCAGTAGATTATCTGCAAACTGCTGGGCAGAGGGATCACCGTTGAGATGAACTCGCATGTTAGTCGATAATCCAAGTGTTTGAATGCCATTCCAGATGTAAGAAGATTTTATGCAGGCCTGCATTTCATCTGCCCTCGTTCCACGCGGAATAACTGGTAGCGTCTGTCGAAAATCGCCTGCCAAAACCATTACGACGCCTCCCATTCTGTCATTGTTCCGTCTGAGGTCTTTCATGGTGACATCTAATGCTTCGAATGCGGCTTTGTGGGACATGGTACACTCGTCCCAAACGATGAGCTTGCAATCCTGTAGAACCTTTGCCTTTCCTGAATTCCTTGGGATGTTACACGTTGGAGTCTCTGTGCTTGTCAGATTTAAGGGTAACTTGAACGCCGAGTGAGCAGTCCTACCACCTGTCAAGAGTGTAGCAGCAATGCCGGATGAAGCGACAGCCAGGGCAATCTCATTTCTGTGCCGCACCTTTGCCAAAATAAGGTTGATAAGAAACGTCTTCCCGGTTCCGCCTGGAGCATCCAAAAAGAATATACCCCCTTGCCTATCAAAAACTGCTCTAGTAATCTTGTCAAAGGCTTCTTTTTGATCTTGGACCAATTTAGGCTCATTCTCCTGTATATAAGCTGCGAGCACATCCATGTTATAACTTCGTTCTCTAATTACTTCACTGGAAATGGCAGAATCGCTGTTTCTGTTAGGTTGGGGAAGTCCAAAGCTTTTCAGGTTCAATCCTCCTAGAGATATTATCTTGTTCTCAATGTAGATTAGGGCTCTGTTAAAGATGTCGTCATTGTAGTCCAGGTCCATATTCTGCTGCTGGATCCTTGCTTGATGCAGTATGTCTTCAGACAGGTTCTCCCTGTGGTTCATCCATAACTGTTCAGGGCCCGACATGGAGCACGTTTGAAGCATTACAGCAAACAGATTACGCATCATCTTGGGTGATCGAGATGCAGCTGCTTCTTCTAACGCCGTGTTCCAGTGTTCGTCATTCTCCAGAAGTCCTTGAAGTTGGCAGGCCTCTTTGAAAGTGCTGCAGACTCTTCCTTGAACGGTTCTCAAATCCGTGAATGATGTTGGGCCTCTAACTTCATGTAGTAATAGGCGAAGGTGGAAGCATTCGGAGTTGTTGGGATGGACGGTGTAGACACGGCCAAGGGCATCAGTACACCTGATTCCTGTTTCTTCTGGAACAATTTGTCCTTGTTTACGGCGGTTCCAACTCTTGTTCCTGCTGTTCCATGTGTAGTACTTTGGAATTTGGTTGTAAAGTAAATTGCGAGCAAAGTTATCTTGGGTGCACAGCTTGAAGAAAGATGTGAGCGTTGTTTTCTGGGGTGCCTGGACCCGTTCAGCAGCATTTTCTTCAGTGAAGTACACTCTCTGGCCATTTTCAAGGTGGACGCTTAGATGAACGACTGTGGGATGACGTTCGTGGATTGGAAAGTTGAGTATTCTCCACACTGCTTCATTGCTGCTAATGTATCTTCCCATCTCATATTGATGAATTTCATTCAGTTCATTGGTTCCACTGGTGACATCAAATACAGCCATGTCGGATCCTTTATTGACATACTTGCATACATACTTTATGGATTTGACAGAATTGCAGTACTCAACGTTGATATGTGCGTTAAAAATTTTGGATAGTAGTGAACAGTAAGGAACAATCCAAGCATTGTCCACCGAAACTTCTGATCCTCGTAGATTGATGCTTGCTGTAAAACCTCCATCTGCAGGGCTTCTACGACGATACAGTGGATATCCGTCTTGTCCCGTCTGCGTCTCTTTCAAGAACTGGCGAGGGTATCGCTTCGTGCAGACTCCATCCTTCATACAAACAGAGCGGGGATTTATGCGTCCGCAGGGGCCATGCACCATTTGTTTCGTGACCGTGGTAAAGAGGTCTGGGTCTTCTTCTGGATCCGGGATTTCTGCGCTGATGAAATCATCGACCCTATGGACGTGCAAGGTGTCTTTCAGCCAAACCAGAATGTGGGCGTGAGGAAGGCCTCTCTTCTGCCACTCTATCGTGTACATGTAACATCGAGTATCACCAAAAATCTTCGCCTTTGTGATAAGACTGATGAGTGCCTTTTGCTTGAGATGAAAGACTCTTGCCAACAAATCATGGCGATCCTGGGGCTTTTGTCCATCGAAAAGTTCTTGTTGTATCTCTTTCCAGTTGGGGTTGCAGGTGAAGGTGATGAAAAGGTCCGGTCTACCGTAGTTTCGCACATAGGTCATCGCATCTTGGGTCCTTTCGTGCATGTACCTGGGCCCCCCTGTAAAGCTGGACGGTAAAATAACTAACTGTCCCATGTCAGCAACATTTCCATCATTCATAACGGCATCCCTCAAATGGGCATATTGTTCCACTCTCAACGTCTTCTGGTTCAATCGAATGTATCGCAGCCTTTCGGATTCAATCTTGGCATACATGTCCACAATAAACTGATGAAACAGGTCTTTGCTTCGCAGTAAAATGTTGAATGTTGAAGAGCGCATCATGATCCTGTAAGCGTAAAAGTCCATTGCAGAAATCTTCTTTGTTTGTGGCATTCCCGTAGTTGGATTTGTTTGGCGCAAATCAAAATGATAACCATCTTCCCCCTGCCAAAAGAGAAGTGGGTACTGTAGTGCATCGTAAGACCTGTGGGTATCGGCAATTCTTCTGATGGTGCCACTCCTTTCTTCTAAAACTATGTCTCTTGCTCCATGCTGTTCTCCAACCATTATTACAGCCACTTCTGATGATGTCGGAGCGTTGAACCGCCTTTCATGCTCACCGCGTGGGGTTTTGTCGGCTAAAATAAGGAGTTTTAATTCAGGACTGATCTTTTCCATGGCCGATTTGAAGCTTTGGACGTAGGAGTTTTCATGATGAAGCATATCTTGCAACTGAAGTACTATGTCCTCTCTGGTTTCTGGAACATTCCTACAACGTTTCTGCGCCTGTTCTGTTCTGTTGGCAACGAAATAAACTTGCATAAATTTGGGCTCTTCATTTCTTAGGGGCTGTAGACTGCCAATGCGATGATAAACTTGACCCTGAACTTTAAATGTTGGCATGTATCCAGGATCTCTAATTTCTTTTGTTGTGCCGAAAGAGGTCATTTGGAAACAGGAATTGTAGCGTCTGATATTAGCTTGGAAGTGTTTGTCCTGTGAAGACTGGCCAATGAGGAAAGTGCGTAGGGGCTCAGGAGGATCTATTAACGGTGATAATCGAACTTTTCCTCCACTGCAGCACATACCTTGGGCTTCACCTTTCCATTTCTTCGCCTCACAGTGTTGGCAAGTTTGCGACATTGAGCCGATGAGACACGAAGGATGAGAAGCATAATCAGATGATGGTTCATAATCGAATGCCGCATTTTCTAAATGCCTCCAGAGACGCATTCGAGCAGTAGTTGTTGCAGTTGTAACTCTCTGCAGTCTTGAGTTTCTTTCTGGGGTGTTTTCTTCTTCTCTTCTTCTTTGATTAATTTCTCTCACCTGTTGCTGTCTTGAGTTTCTTTCTGGGGTGGTTTCTTCTTCTCTCCTTCTTCGACTTCTTTCTGCGTCCTCTCGCTGCCTTGATTCTCTTTCTGGGGTGGTTTCTTCTTGTCTCCTTCTTTGACTTCTTT
>JAPMOQ010015052.1:502697-523663 GCA_026543055.1 Argiope trifasciata
ATTGTGATATTAAAATTATTTTTACTTATAAAATGTTACCTTGATAAACAAAGCATCTATAAAAATTATGTCTTAGATCTGAAATTAATGTATCGGGAATTTCTACTCAGTTTTTTTTCTAAATATTTGTTATATCTTTCTATAGATTAATCATTTTATAGATAACAAAGCTAAAAAATATACTATAACACTCTAATAACAACACTCTATCAAGAATGCCTTCCTCTACATTTTCTCTTTGATACACACTAAATAGTATTTCTTGAATTTTATTTTTTAGCTAATAGGTATGGATTATCCATCAAGAATACTGCTGGCGAAAAAAATATTCTAAACACTGACAATACCAATTGCCTTATTTAACGCTTTAAAGAACCCCAATCTTAACTCTTTTCAGAATGTTTTGAATTTTTTCATACTCAATTTTATATAAATTAATAATGCTATTGACTAACTTTTCAAGAAATTCTCTTATAAGTAAAGAGCAGCTTTAGCGGTAGCTATCGATTACCTCGCCATGACTTCCAGTCTTAATTCATCATATGAAGAAATTACCTGCAGATTCTTTCGAAGAATAATTTTTTATATATTTTCGGCAAAATGATAACTTAATAATTTACTTTTTTATATGAATTATATGATGAGAGAAAACACAAATTCTAATTTCTCATCTTTGAAAATTCTCTTCGAAACTTTTTCGCCATAATAGTGAAATGACAGTTATAAGCAATTATTTCATGGATATTAATGTGTATTCGGTTTCTAGAATCTTACTTGCCTACCGAGATTACTTTTATAGATTTACGTCAAGAAGTAATTCAGGCATAAACCAACATGCTAAGAAACTATTTTCAAAAATTTTTGAATAATATTTCTTACATCTTTTTCATAAATTAATAGTCACAAATTGCACTTTCAAGAATACAACTATTTATAAATAAAATTTTTGAACTCATATTAACATTCAGAAAAAACTGTATTTTAACAACCATAAAAGAAACCAAACTTAGAAGGTTTTAATATTTCATTGTACATTATAATTCTATAATATAAACATTTTGGGTTATCTTTTGAAAAAAATATTGTTTATAAAAACATTTTTGTCCGTCAAGTGTTATAGATAAACTTTTTTTCCTAACTTATGATTTTAGAAAATCTCCCCAAAAAGTTTTGAATTATATTGCATTAAACTTTTGCATGAAATAAAATACCGTCCCTAAATATAGATCAGAAAATGGAAGAAATTAAGAATGGAATTATCTTTCATAAAATCTTTTTCCTTGTTAAGTATAATGTGTAGTTTATATTTTGATACATTTAAAAAATTAATCACTATGGAAAATAAAATAAAATAAAAATAAATAAATGAAAATTCCAGAATATAATAATTTCGTTTTCTAGCAGGAAAAATTTTTTTTTTAAAACAACTATTTATAGATGACTTTTTTTATATAAAAGAAGTTGAATATTCGTTTATTCTTGTCAAATATATTGCTATATTTTATTTAATTATAAATCAACCCGGTTTCAGGTCACCATAGTAAAAAAATATTTTCAGAAAATATCGAATAACATTATATTATTTTTTCTATAAAATGTTTATAAATTGTTTTTGCTTCAGTTTGTCAATATCTAGGTAATTTTTATAAATTATTTTTGTTTTAATTTCTCTACAACTGCTCACTTCGTTTAATCCACTCAATAATTGGTCAATTCATTCATTTCGAATATAAATATAGAATTATATTAACCAATTTTTCTATAAAATACTTAATAAATTGCTTTTTTTCAATTTCTATAAAACTGTGCAATATTTTATAGAGTGCTTTTGTTTCACTTTATGTGCAACTATTCAACTTATTTAATTCACTCAAGAATTGGCCATTTCCTTCATTTCGAATATAAATATGGAGTTATATTAATTAATTTTTCTATAAAATATTTTATAAAATTCTTTTTTTTAATTTCTATACAATTGCGCAATATTTTATAGAGTGCTTTTGTTTCATTTTCTCTACAACTGCTCTATTCATTTGATTTACTCAAGAATTAGTCATTTAATTAATTTCGGGTATAAATATAAAATATTTTACAGATTGTTTTTGTTTCAATTTCACTACAATTGTGCAAGATTTTATACATTACTTTTGTTTCCAATTTCTCTACAATTTTGCAACTCATTTAATTCAATCTAGAATTGTTCATTTCATTCATTTCCGATACAAGTATAATATTATGTTTTCTATAAAATATTTTACATAATGTTTTTTTGTTTCGATTTCTCTACAATTGTGCAATATTTTATAGAATATTTTTGTTTCAATTTCTCTACAATTGTGCAATATTTTATAGAATTTTTTTGTTTCAATTTCTCTACAATTTTGTAACTCATTTAATTCAATCTAGAATTTCTCATTTCATTCATTTCTCACTACATCTACAGAGAGAACAATGAAATCATAGAAACTGATCACTTACTCTCATTTCTCACCGATTCGATCATTTTCTCACAGTGTATACAGTCCAAGAGACACAATTGCATGCGTCGGTAAGGCGTGGGGTCCGGTTTCACCCCAGCTACAGCCATACCGCACGTGCTTTTTTTGCACCACCCCCGTCTTACGCAACTCACTGTCCGATCCTCATAACTCGAAACCATCACTTACTCCGGCGTAAGAAAAGAGTCCATTCAGCGCGGCGCACCGGCACATGTTTACAGACGCGTGGGGATTTTTACCTTTAGGGGTTAGTTGGAGTCCCGCCAGGTAGAAAACTCCTTTTCGGATGACTATCTCGTGTGCTATGATTGCGAAAGCGTAGACGTCCCCTTTCGGAGTACCCTCTGGTGGCGGATTGGGCATGCGCAGAAGTTCCGGAGAGGTCCACAGTTTGCCTGCGGGGAGAAAAATATAAAAGAATCGATTCGTTGAATGTCCAACATGTGAGCATAAATAGTAAAGAAGTATTTTCAACTACGTAAAAATGGAAAGCATGTACAGGTTTGTTTATTGTGTACAGTTCATTGTTTATTAATGGATTAAAAAAATATTTCTTCATATATTGAGACCTTTTATAGGTTTTTTTCCCTATCTTGAGATATGTTACTAAGAAATGTGCTTTCTTCTAATGTATTTGTAATTACAATTCAACTTTGAAATTCATATAACAGTAAAGAAGTATTCTCAACTACGTAAAAATGAACAGCACGTATGTGTTTGTTTATAGAGTATAGTTGTACATTATTTATTGATTGATAAGAAAATAATAGAAGTGATAAGTTTCTTCATATATTGAGATGTATTATAAGTTTTTTTTTCTGTATCTTTATATATAATATTCTGAAATGCGCTTGCTTCAAACTTTTTGCAATTACAATTACAATTCAACTTCCGAAATTCATATAGCAGTAAAGAAGTATTTCCAACTACTTAAAAATGAACAGCATGTCTAAGTTTGGTTATTGTGTACAGTTTTACATTATTTATTAATGGATAAGAAAATGATAGAAGTGATAAGTTTCTTCATATATTGAAATATTTTGTCATAAACTAGGTTTTTTTCATATTATGAGATCTGTTATCACGAAATATGTTTAGTTTGAGACTTTTTATATTTACAATTATAATTCCACTTCGAAATGCCAAAATTTGTTAAACTAAAGAAAAAATATAAAAGATTCGATTTACTGAATGTCTAGTATGTCAGTATAGATAATAAAATATTTCCTACTATGTAAATATGGAAATCATGTGCAGGTTTGATTATTGTGTACAGTTCATTGTTTATTAATGGATAAAAAATATTTCTTCATATATTGAGATCTTTTATAGTTTTTTTCTGATATATGTTATTATGAAATGAATTTGCTTCTCACTTTTTGTATGTAAGATAACAATTCAACTTCGAAATTCATATACCAGTAAAGAAGTATTCCCAACTACGTAAAAATGAACAGCATGTAAAGGTTTGTTTATTGTGTACAGTTGTATATTATAGATAAAGAAAATAATAGAAGTGATAATTTTCTTCATATATTAAGATTTTTTTGTCATAAAATTGGCTTTTTAATATTATGAGATCTGTTATCACGAAATATGTTTAGTTTGACACTTTTTTATATTTACAATCATAATTCCGCTTTGAAATCCCAAAATTTTTTAAACTAAGGAAAAAATATAAAAGAATCGATTTGCTGAATGTCCAGTATGTGAGTATAGGTAATAAAATGTTTCCTACTATGTAAATATGGAAATCATGTGCAGGTTTGGTTATTGTGTACAGTTCATTGTTTATTAATGGAGAAAAAATTTTTCTTTATATATTCAGATCTTTTATAAGCTTTTTTTCTCTATCTTTATATATCATATTATGAAATGCGCTTGCTACAAACTTATTGTATTTACGATTGCAATTCAACTTCCAAATTCATATAACAGTAAAGAAGTATTCCTAACTGCATAAAAATGAATAGCATGTATAGATTTGTTTATTATGTATAGCTGTACATTATTTATTAATGGATAAGAAAATAATAGAAGTGTTAAGTTTATTCATACATTGAGATCTTCTGTCCTTAAACTAGACTTTTTCATATTACGAGATCTGTTAATACGAAATATGTTCAGTTTGAAACTTTTTATATTTACAATCATATTCTTGCTTCAAAATTCCAACAAAACAAAAATATTTAAAAAAAATTGATTTGTTGAATGTCTAACATGAGAGTATAAGTAATAAAGTATTTCTTACTACTTAAAAATTGAAATCATGTGCAAGTTTAGTTATTGTGTAAGTACCATTGTTGTCATTGTTAATGGATAAGTAATAAGTATCTTCGTATATTGTAAACACTTATCATAAAAATAGACTTTTACATGTTTTAAAATTTATTATTATGAAATATGTTTAGTTTAGAACGTCTTCATATTATAATTACAATTGAAGTTCGAAATTAAGAAATACAATTGCTAAGTTGAAATTTTTTAATCCCTTGTGTTTAATAAATATTTTCCGTAGTTATGGGAAAAATTAAATGACTTTTTTTTTGTATATAAGATATTAAGTTCAACCTGAATATAGTTAAATTAATAGTAATTTTATCTATATTGATAAATATAAATAATGTATTAGATTTATCTACTGGAATCTTAGTTGTAAATAAGTATTTCGTTTTTATAATAAAAATGAAAGAGATGTTTATTTTTTGATAAGTTTCAACAAAAAAGTTTTTTTTTGTATTAACAAATATATATTGTGTTTTAAATAATTTTTTATATCGGTGCACATTTCTAATGAATTATGTAGAAATTTCTTTAAGAGTAATTTTAAATAAGATATTCTGTTAGTTATCTAAATAATTGTATTAAAAAATTAATTAATTAACTTTTATATGCTAATTTAGTAATTTGTTTTTACACTTAAAAAGAAAAAGATGTTATCTAGAATTATCTTTATGTACTTAAATACAATTCTAAAAAAAATATTCTTTAATTTATTCTTAAGAGTTTTTTTTTTCTGATGAAACATTTATATGTGCAAATTTCTACTATTTGAAATAATGTAACTAACTATTCATAAAATCGTATATCTGTTTCTATTTAATATTTTTATTAGAATTTTAGTGCATGTTAGCAGTATAATCCAGACAATAAAATCATTTTAATAGTATTAATTTCATTACTTCGATTTTAAGATTTCAAAAATTAAACTAAAAAATCCGCATTAAAAATATTAAGATATTAATAAAATCTCCTTATCTGTCTGGAATATGTCCTTACACACAACAAGAATTTATAATTAAATTTTTAGATTTTAAAAATTATTAAATATCTAACATATATGGTAATTAAAAAACATGTTTATCGTGAGTATTTTTATCCATTGACCATACATTAAAATATGTAAGTATAAAAATATATGAAGGTTACTAAATATAACAAATTACATACAGAGTTCAATTTTTACGAAATATAAAAAGCTCTCTTATTTATGTTTATAAAAATTAGATCAATTATTCATCTATATTATTAAAATACGAATTACTCGGTTATTTCCAATAAAGTATTTATTGACATAATTATAAAAAGGGTTTTTACATTATAAAGCCATAATAATAATTACTTTTGTTTATATCAAGATATTTCTATTTTTATATATTGCATTTTATGATTTAAGTTCACAAACTAAAGGCTATATAAATATAAAATGAAAAAAAAACCCAGCTTGAAACAAAATGACATATAAAAAAGCCTAAAATTCTAGATTCTAAATGCATAAAAAATTTACAAAAATTGCAATGAAAACAATTGGATGTAAATTTAATATCGAATTTTCCATAGGTATTCACAAAAGATTTTAATTTAATATATAATGTATAGTAAAAAGATAGATTTTAAACATTTATAAAATATATTTTGTCTAAATAACATTAAAATATTTAAAATATTTTTAAAATCCAAATAGAAATCATCATATGTTCCTAAATTCAATTATTCTTTGACTTTATTATAGTTACTTATTGAAAATGCAGATAAATAAATAAATACGGTTATTTATAAGGCTTTGAATAATTTTCATACGTTGAAAATAATCATAACAACAGCAAATATGTATATTTTTTTCTTTGGTGTCTTATTTACGGATATGACGAAATTTTTTTTAATTTATAAGTTTCATGCATAAGTTTATTTAATTAAAATTGCATTTATTTTATTTCGTTGCCAATTTATATGCATTTTACATGCTTTTATTTAACATGATTTATTTCATTTTCTTAAAAACTGAATTTAAAATGGAATTATTCGTTCATTTCTTGAATTGCTATTTACGTCCGAAAAATAGCGTGCTATTCTTTCAATATTTATGTATTTTAATTGTGCTTATTTAATTAAAAATATATATGTATTCCTTACAACTATAAATATATAATTTTAAAATCTTTTTATAATTAATATATATGTAACATTTTATGAAGATAAAACGCTTTATAAATGAGGAAAAATTATTTATTTTCTTAAATATTGGATACAAATTTATACAATCAACTGCTGAGTTTCATTACGTAAAATAATCCATTTTATAAATATACTTTGAATTCGGTGGAAAATGTTATTAAAAAGAGAAAATGAAGTTATTTTTTATATAATCCCCACTATTGTATAAAAATACGCCGCCATAAAATTTTTCTCTTACGTTTATCTGCACACACAACAGTTCACACTTTTATTTCTAAAATTTACAAAGCGACAAAAAGTCAAGTATGCTGACATAGACCACTTTTCCCTACCTTTGATTGATGCTTGAACAAATCTTTCGTTCTATAAATCGGAGACAATACAAATATCACAATAAACTATCAAATGGAATGCAAACATGAAATAATAATGAATTTGTTATCATACTATTTAACAAGTAATAAAAAAATTAAAATTAAATTACTATCTAGGTCAGCAAAGAATTTTTTTTTATTTTAGCTCCTTTTATTTCATAATTATCAAAAAACTAATTAAATATGAAAACATTATTGATTTTTGCATGAATTGAACTATCATATTTCACCTTCACGTGGAAAATACTGAAATCTTCGTATTTTACCAATTGAGCTACTGCTTGCTGATTTCAATCTTCATCACAAACTGCTAAAACCCTATTTAAAGTATTAAAAACTAATTAAATGTAATGGGTGTATTAATCTTTAAAAAGCAGTATTGACATCGAATGCTATCCATTAAGAGTTTAAAAAAAGGTATTTGAACTTGAGTGGATGAATAAAAAGCATTTTATTAAGGATTGAAAATTTGAACAAGGAGAGTGGGAAATAATTGTAGGAATTGTAAAGCTGTAAAGTAGTATATAAATTGAAATATTTACTAATGTTCTATCTGAAAATGAACATTTTCGAGCACTTATATAAATTTGAACACTTTTGGCAATACTTACACATGAGCGAACATATATTGCGATTACATACAACATGCATGATTTTTTTTACATATTCCTACTTATCGAAATACTTAATTTTATTTAAGAAGATTAATATCGAATATGAAATTAACTGCAAAGTTCATTTTTCAAATTCAGAATTATATTATTTGAATGTTCAATTTCTCAAATTTCGCAGATATTCTTCCTTTAAAACTAAGTTCAATCGTCCACCATTTTAAAAATACAATAATAAACATGATTAGTAAATATATGGTATCATTTCAAATAGAAAATATAATTAAATATTCAATTAATTAGAAGTTAATCAAAATTTTTCTATTTTTCTGAAGTAACTTAGCAACACATTATTCCAAAATAAAGGTATTTTCTGGGGCAAATTAATAAAAAACGAAATATTTCTCTTGTTCTATGAAATTCAGAATTGTACGTTTTAATACCAATTATATTCTCTTAAAACTTTTCTTGTTATTAAGATTACAAAATTTAATTGATAATTTAACACTAGCTGACAGTTCTGAAATGAAGAAATTAATAAATATTCCATTGCGAGATTATCATGAACCAAAATTCTGTTGAGAAACTTTGAATAACAATATATTTATTTTTTAATATTTTTTTATTTACACACTGAAATAAAATTATAATTTTTTAATAAATTTTAATAATAGTATTTTTCATAATAATTTTTTAATAATAAAATTTTTTCGTCATTATATATATATATATTAATTTTGCCAAAAAAAGTTTTAAAAAAATTAGGAAAAAATTATATCAGAAACAAACTATTTAATTACTTTATAGATAAAGAGAAAACTTAGTAGTAAATTTAGTTTCTTTTAACTGTAAATTTTTTAAATTTAGCAAAGAAAATTTCAAAATGCATCTTGTAGAATCCATATTCTCATTTTAATCTAAAATATATTTTACTAATTAAAAAGATTTAATTCATAATACTTTACGCAAAGCCTTTTTTATATTAAGATATTACTACAAAAATTAGGAATTATTAAAAGAATGAGAATTATTTTAATCATGAACAAGCCAAGAGTATCAACTGGTATTAAATAATCAGTATTTTTGCAGAAGAATAGCGTAAGGAAAAAATATTTTTCATCAACAGCTGATTAAAAAAAAAAATCCGATGAATAGCGTGAATTAATATATAATTTGTAAAATGGAAATACCACCATTTTTAAAGAAAACCGACTATTCTTACACATAAATTCAGTAAGGATAGTCTCATTAAACACTACAATCCATTTTTTTGCTTTACTTTATGAAAATAATTTATTTTAATATTTTTAATGTATAATACTATTTAATACTCTTAAGAATTAAGTAGGTAAATTAAGTATTTATTTTAGTACTATTTAAGTATAAGACTAATGCCGTGTTTATTAGACGGAAAATAGGTAGCGCATGCGCAGAAAGGCTTCGAAGTTAATTGTCGAAGTTCCTTGTTCGAAGAAATGTTGTTCCTTCGAAGACAAGTAATTGTCCCGACCAGACACTTACAAGCCAATACATTTTATTTTTTCTTACTGCGTTTGTAAAATTTGATGGGGGTTTTTTTTTGCGTGAAAAAATTTATTACTAATCGTCGATTAATTCCGAAATGTGTGTTCTTTTTTCATTTATTTGCCACTTCTTTTCTATAATTCGTCATGTTCGTAATGTTTTCATACACACACACACACACATATTATATATATATATATATATATATATATATACAGTCGAATCCGGGTAATCGGACTGAATCTTAAAGAACCAAAACAAACCCTATGTACATAAGCCTAATATTATTCGCTTATTTGAACCAAAATTCCGTTTAAACGGACCAAAGATCGGGGCAGGGAAGATGAAAAAGAAGCAACAAGTCGCCTGTGTACAGCAGGAAGTCCGAAAGGGAAAAGAACCAGTGGGAGGTGAGCAAGCTCTTTGTTTCTTAGAACGGGCAGCTCGGTAGTAAGTTCTTCAAACGTTGACTTGAATTTGATAAGAACTTTTTTTATTGTGCTTCGCATGCTGAGTATCGTGTAGATAGTTTCGAAGAATTTGTTTGTAAATTTATTTTTCAATGAATAAAGTTCATAGGTAACAGTAGTTCTTGTTTGTATGTTCACCATACGCGTGTGCTGCACAATAAAGGTCATAATGACATTTTAATATGTTACGTATAGCACGTCTCTTCTTCTAACATAGGGCATGTTCGTGTAATCGGACCAGCCGGTTATTAGGACCAAAATGATCCATCCCGATGCTGTCCGATTAACCGGAATCGACTGTATATATATATTCTGGACAATTGAGTGGTTAATTTTTTATTAATTGAAAACTAATTTTCACTCCAAAAAGGTGAGGCCAAAACTCGCCAAAAATGAGTAAGACTCCAGTTTTTTTTTGTTTGTTTTTTTCCAACATTAATAAGGTTAGGCTTAGCATGATTTCGACCGATTATTTCAAACGATTATGTTAACTTTCTTAGTGTTTGATGTATTTAAAATCAAATGTTGATTATTAATCGATCTTTCGGATTCATTCTGATGTACGTTTAAATTAAAATAAAATAGAATAAAGGAAATAAAAAAATAATCTTCATTATCTCCATAAAGGAAATAAAAAAATAATCTTCTTTCAACTGGCGCTAAAAGTTCACGAAAGATTATTGACAACTGTATTTTCCTTTAAATTAAAAGTTTAAAAATTATGTGAATTATACAGTTGTAGCAATCTCAATCTCGATCAAGAAAAAACATGGATTCTGAGTTAGTTTTAAAGAAATACAGACTTGATTTGCTTTTTTTTGTTTTATTTCAGGGGTACACTGTAAATAAATTGTTTTTAGGTCAGTTGTGTACTTTAAAATTGGTTAAGATTCATTTTTATGCTGTACATTTTTCGTATATACTTATAGTTTTACGTACATTGTTTTTAAGTTAGTTTTAACCTTTTTGATTTGTTATTATTTGATATTTTTCCGATATGCCCGGAAAACGAAAATCTATTCTTTCGAAAAAGAGCAATCAAGCTCGGACCTCAAGCTCTATGAGAGTAGCTAGAAGTAGAGAGTCGAATCCTCAAGCAGAATTCAGAAGAATCAAGGAAGCGGAGTGACAGGCTACGTCTAAATTAGCTGAATGTTCTTTTAGTACTAAAAATTTAGCATCGAAATATCTTATCATGGAGACATGATGCTGTTTTCGATTGAGGTTTTTGGAGCTTTAAAATGTGAAGGCTGCAAACTGTTGATGCTTCAAAATGCGTAAACAAGAAATTGGTGATTTATCCCTTTTTATTTTTATTTTGGAGTCGGCTTGTACGGTATAGCTTTTGAATAATCTATCGTCTGCTAATGTCGTTTTATTTTGTAATCGGCTTTCACTGTATAGTCTTTTAATTATCTTTCGTCTGCTAACATTGTTTTATTTCGGAGTTGGCTCTCATTGCATTGGTTTTGAATTATTTATCGTTTGCTGCTGTAGTTTCTCCCTTGGAAATCAGAGTGTTATTGCCGTTTAAAATAATGTATTTTGATATATTTGATATTGTGATAATTGACATTTTTTTAAAAAATAAACCAAAGAAGCTAAAATATTATTAATTTAATATATAAAGATTGTTGGTACAAGGATAATTTCAACTAATTAAAATAAGGTTATTAGAAATTATTGCAAAATTGTCACATTTGGCGATTTAAAACTGAAGTTACAACTTGATTTCAAACTTATACACTCTCTGAATTCTCAGGAATACATATAACATCCGATGTATATTTTGTTGCAAAATTATCCCAGAACCATAAACTTTTTTTCTGTGATCATCATGGAAAAATGAGTAATGGTTCACAAATTCCCTGCTGAAATGCGGAAAGGAGAACAAACTAAACAGGCTCTAATGTCCAATTGACACTAATGGACGTTCTAAATAAATTTAGTGGCAAAGTCTCTCCTATTGATCTAGAATCACAAACTTTTTCTCTATAATCACAATGGAAAAGGATTAAAGGTCACTAAAAAATTTTCAAATTCCCTGCTGAAATGCGGAAAGGAGAACAAACTATAAACAGGATTTGGTGTCCATTCGACATCAATGAACGCTCGAGGTATATTTAGCGGCAAAGTCTCTCGTAAAGAACCATACACTTTTTCTGTAGAATCAACATGGAAAATGATTAAAAGTCATGATTTTTTTTTTCAAATTCCGTGCTAAAATGCGGAAAGTAATATTAACGAAACAGGCTGAGGTGTCCAATTGATGCTGACGGTGGTTCAATGTTCAATTCTTTCAAACCACAGTTATAGCCAGAACTTATAGAGTGAAACAGCTTCGAACTATAAGTTAATAAATCCCGTTTATTTTTTCCAAGTCTTTGAAAGTCTGACCAGTTTTAAAATGAAATGCAGAAAAATTCTGAAAATTGAGCTTCCTTAGCTGAAAGATAAATATCAGTGTCCTCAAACATTTCATTTCTTTACATTTCGACTCTAAGCCTTTTATTCAAAGAAGTATTAATTCTTCAAAGAATAAAAAGCAACCTTTATTCCATTTTACTTATTCCGAGAGTTTCTCTTCAGAGAATATTTTCTTTTTTCTGAAGAATGATGAAACGGATTTTTCTGCTTTAATTAGCATTTACTCTCCAGCTTATTCTGAAATTCATAAGAAATTCTTTCTCAGAAACTTAAGAGGAGGGAATTTAAATTCTGTTACGAAGCTAATAATCTCATTCATTTTATCATTCATATTATTCTATAAATACTTTGAAATTTAAATCATATTTTTATTAGATATACAGTGCCAGGTGGTTTTGTACTTTCACGTTCACGTAGTATAAAGAATATAAACTAATCGTCCAAAAATTCATAATCGGAATTTTGAGTGTCTCCACGTTTTAGACTTCCCTGGATTAAAAGTTACATTTTAAAACCATGATAATTAAAATTCTAATATTTTTTTTCAAATAAAAAATAATTTAAAATCATGAATCTTTAAAATATTTTTTTTAAATTGAGTTAGAAAATGAAACTTGGTACAGAGTAATAATATTTGGTATAAAATTACTTGAAATCTGGTAAAAATATGTAAATTTGTAGATTTCTATCAGATTTTTTTAAAATCATTTCAGCCGAAGTTAATATTCCAGAATTGATAATAGATTCTTTAAAATTTGAATTTCAGCTACTCAAGTTTCAATTACTTATTTATCATATAAAAAACGTATATATTAAAGCGTCTTTCCAAGATAGAAAAAAAAATCATAGGATAAAATATTTGATAGAAAAATGAAAATGTTTTTAATTTAGGTATGACAGTAAAATATTTCTTTGAAATTAAGTTAAAAAAAGTTTTAGAAGATTTTTAATATTCACAATTGCTTTGTCATGTTATTAAATTATATCATAATAAAATATATTTTAAAAAGCATTTTGAAATGGAGTAAAAGGTTTTTAGTGTATAAATATTTCCCAGAGCAATATGGATGTACTCGAAATTTCATTTTAAATTAAATGAAATTTCCTGGTGCACATTTCAGCCTTAAAAATTCTTTTGTGACAGATTTGATAGGGACCTATCTCGTAGAATGACGCAATCTTTTATTATTACTAGTAAAAATATGGATTTTATATAAGTGGATTATTAAAAATATGGATTTTATATAGTATTTTATAAGAGCAACATCAAACATTAGATTTTCCAAGAGATTTTATTAGCAATATAAAAAACGAATCTATTAAACCGAGTCTTTTTTCCATAGCTTTCCAAGATAGAAAAAAATTGTGGGATAAAATATTTGTTAGAAAAATAAAAGTGATTTAATTTAAGTGTGATAATAAAATATTCTGTCGAAAAATAAATTAAAAAATAGTTTTAGAAGATTTTTAATATTCAGTAATACTTTCCTTATTATTAAATTATATAATTAAAAAGATTTCTTTAAAAAAATGAAGCGGTGTAAAATATGTTTTTAGTGGATAAATATTTCCCAGAGCAACATGGATGTACTCAAGATTTCATTTCAAATTAAATGAAATTTCCAGGTGCACATTTCAACCTTAAAAATACATTCGTGACAGATTCGATAGCTATGTTTGAACGACCTATCTCGTAGAATGACACTCAGTCTTTATCTTTTATTATTACTAATAGAAATATGGATTTTATGTAAGGGTAGTATTTTTATTAGTGCAGCATTAAAAATAAAATTTTCCAACAGATTTTATTAGCAATATAAAAAACGAATCTATTAAACGGAGTTTTTTTTCCATAACTTTCCAAGATAGAAAAAAAAAATCTAAGGATAAAATATTTGATAGAAAAATGAAAATGTTTTTATTTTAAGTATGACAGTAAATTATTTCGTTGAAAATTAAGTTAAAAATAGTTTTAGAAGATTTTTAATATTTAAAATTACTTTGCCTTCTTATTAAATTATATCATAAAAAAGTTATATTCTTAAGAAAACATTTTGAAATGGAGTAAAATGTTTTTAGTGTTTAAATATTTCCCCGAGCAGCATGGATGTGCTCAAAATTTCGCTTCAAATTAAATGAAATTTCTAGGTTCACATGTTAACCTTGAAAATTCATTCGTGACAGATTTCATACCTGTATGTTGAAAGATCTATCTCGTAGAATGACACTCATATTTTCTCTTTTATTATTACTAATAGAAATGTGGATTTTTTGTAAGGATAGTATTTTTATAAGTGCAACTTTAAAAATTGAATTTTCTAACAGATTTTATAATATAATAAACGAATATATAAAAAAACGAATCTATTAAACTGAGTCTTTCTTCCATAGCTTTCCAAGATAGAAAAAAAGTGTGGGATAAAATATTTGATAGAAAAATGAGAATGTTTTTAATTTAAGTGTCACAATCAAATATTCTGTTGAAAAATAAGTTAAAAAATAGCTTTAGATGATTTTTAATATTCAGTAATTATTTCTTTGTTATTAAATTATATAATTAAGGAGATTTTTAAAAAATTGAAATGGTGTGAAATATGTTTTTAGCGCTTAAATATTTATTACTAGCTTAATAATTTAGTGCTTAATATTAGCAATATAAAAAACGAATCTATTAAATGGAGTTTTTTTTTCTATAGCTTTCCAGGATAAAAAAAAATTGTGGGATAAAATATTTGATAGAAAAAGGAAAATGTTTTTAATTTAAGTGTGACAATAAAATATTTTGTTAAAAATAGTTTCAGAAGATTTTTAATTCTTACTAATATTTTCCTTATTATTAAATTATATATTTAAAAAGATTTGTTTGAAAAAATGAAAAGGTGTAAAATAAGTTTTTAAAGCATAAATATTTCCCAGAGTAGCATGGATGAACTCAAGAATTCATTTTAAATGAAATGAAATTTCCAGATGCACATTTCAGCCTTAAAAACTCATTTGTGATAGATTTGGTAGCTGTAGGTTGAATGGCCTAACCATTAGAATGACGCTCAGACTTTATCTTTTATTATTACTAATAGAAATATGGATTTTCTGTAAGGGTAGTATTTTTATAATTGCAACATTAAAAATTAAATTTTCCAACGGATTTTATTAGCAATATAAAAAATGAATCTATTAAACGGTGTTCTTTTTCCATAGCCATAAAAAAAAATGTGGGATAAAATATTTGTTAGAAAAATGAAAGTGCTTTAACTTAAGTGTGACAATAAAATATTTTGTTGAAAAATAAATTAAAAAATAGTTTTAGAAGATTTTTAATATTCAGTAATACTTTCCTTATTATTAAATTATATAAATAAAAAGATTTCTTTAAAAAAATGAAACGGTGTAAAATATGTTTTTAGTTGATAAATATTTCCCAGATCAACATGGATGTACTCAAGATTTCATTTCAAATTAAATGAAATTTCCAGGTGCACATATCAGCCTTAAAAATTCATTTGTGACAGATTTGGTAGCTGATGGTTGAACAACCATCTTGTAGAATAACAATCAGACTTTTATTATTACTAGTAGGAATATGTATTTTGCGTAAGGATAGTCTTTTTATAAGTGCAGCATTGAAAATTAAATTTTTTAATATATTTTATTTGTAATTTTTACTTTGAAGGATATTTTCTTAATCTGCTTATTAAAATGTACTGTAACTTAAAACAAATCAATATTTTGAAGACATTTGTAGCTTTTGTATTTTGATTTCTTCTCTAATTCAATAGCTTTCAATTGAATTTTCACTTATATTAGATACTAGCCGCCTTTGGCGACCAGCTGGTTCGCCATGAGTAATGCGTTCTAAAATTTTCAATTCAGTCACATATTCATTAGCCTTGAACTAATTCCGGGCATTGATTGGCCTGAAATTAAAAATGTTTTTTTCCGTGATGTAGCCAAAATATTAAATAATTTTTTTTTAAAGAAAGCGAAAAAGGAAAAAAAAATATTGAATAAATGATTTAGATGCTGCAAACGATCATAAAAACCTTGGCTTTGCATTTATTTTTTTTAGAAACTATCACATTTTATAATGGAAAAAAATTATTCAATTAATGATACAGACATTGCAAACGATAATAGAAATATGCCATTAAGTCGGGATTTCAATGCTTATTCTGTCTAAATTCGATCAGGTTTACCATAAATAAAAAAGATTTGTAAAATAAATAATTTAGATACTGGCAAACGATTATAGAAACCTTTGCTTTACATTTATTGTTTAGAAAATATCACATTTTATGTTTCTTTTATTTTATCCAGTCACGTGCTAAAAGTTGCATTTCATTAGAATTGATTTACGATGATATTTTTTTTATTTGAACTTCCAGCATTCTTTTATTTTATCCAGTCACGTGATAAAAACATAGTTAAAATATTTCTTTAAAAATTCGTTAAAAATAGATGCTTGCGTTATAAATTAAAAACTGATACCGTTAGAAAGCTTATTTTTTTTATCTTTAAATTGATGTAAAAATAATGTTTGTACGATAATATTTTCGGAAGTTATTTTGGAAAAACTTTGAAATTTCGCTTAAATTTTAATTAATTCAAATTCTAATTAAAAATTCGAAAAAAGGGCTCCGAGGTGCACATTCCCGACCTCCAAGGTATACATGTACCAAATTTGGTAGCTATAGGTCCAACAGTCTGGCCTGTAGAGCGCCAACACACACACACACACATTGAGCTTTATTATAAGTATAGATAATCATCTAAAAAGTATGTATAAATCATAAATACCGAGCATAAATTTGTTTTTAAAAACTAAATAAAAAACCTTTCGTTGAAGAACGGTAATTATTATCAAGATACAGAGTACAAACTATTGATTACTGTAATTCAAACTTTTCTGAAGAGCTAACAAAAAATCAAGCAAAATAAATCCTGCTATCATGCCAATCAATAGAAGAAAAAAATGAATTCTGCTTCAACGCTTTCCAAATGTTTCGATTTGGCGTTGGCGAAAATTATTGTTGAAAAAGATGGACAGCTCCATTCTTTTCATAAGTGACATCGAAATGAATCGAATATTAAAATGTGAGGCACAGTGAGAGTCACCAGTGACAGGCACCGAGATTCAATCTGTATAGTGTCTGTCACTGGTGATCGGCAATATGCTTGCATTTCATACTTCATATTTCCCCGTCTGCTGATTTTTTATATTTTTTTATCATGTGAGAATATGATTCGGTTTTTGCTAGGAGGTTTTTAATAATTGAAACGCGAAATCGAGTAGGCAATGAATAAAGCATAAATCCCAATATTCATCAATGTCATTAATCGCATATATTTTTTACCTGCTTTTATAAGTATTGATGCATTAGTAAGTATACTTCTTTGAGAATAGATTTGTTTTTAAAAGGTTGTCATAGAACGTAGAACTATGACAGCATAGTTGTTATTTTCATGGAATGTTATTTTTTTCGAAGAAATTAAATAATTTAATTTTTATTAAATATTCAGAAAAACTTCACTCGCGTTTAATAAATGTTTGGATAATATTTAACTTGCCTCCAGTGTGGAAATATCACTTCTTTCATTTTTAAATGGGAAACATTGAAAGATTGGACTCCTGTTCTAAGATTAATCCATTATGAAACTGTTTTATGACCTCTAAAATTATAAAATAGCAGTATGTGCTTATAAAAATATTATTTTCATAAAATTTCTTGAAATTAATATGCTTAATAATTTATTGATAAATGGCTTATCATTTGGAAATAGCATATATAGAGATATAGCGAAAGGAGAGGGGGGATATAGACCAACAGAGAAACCCTGTGATTGTTTCGAACCGTTTTTAACTGGCTTATGACAATATAATTAAGTAAATAATGACTTTAAAAAATAATGTTCTCTCATGATAACTTGAATTTTTGATTGCAGATTTCATTTTATTTTTCATACCATATAACACACTACTATTGACTAATAATTTATTTTTCGTTCAGGCTGTTTTAGTCGTTGTTAAATATTTGCATATATTTGGAAAAAAATATATTCTCTCAATGACTTTTAATATGACGATTACAAAATAATATATGTACTCATACGAATTTTTTTTTGAAAATATTATTTCAAATCAAAATGCATACACGTGAAAAGATACATACTCGAATATATGCATTTTGATTTATTTTTAGCAATCATAATATAATTATATAGTCCATAGCATAGCTAACATAGTCAGTTAATAACAGTAACTTAGTTAACTATTAGCTGGTACCCGGCGCATTGCTGCCGAAGAAGAAATATTTTTGGAAATATCGTTTGAAATTAAAATTAACAGTCTTGTTTGATTAGGAATGATATAATAATATTTATTTTCATGTCAGAAATGAATACATTAATAGAAATTGAGTGATATAAAAAGGCGAAGCGTAAATAATATTAATTCTATTTTTTTTTTTACTTTATTATTCAAAAATTTAAGGTTGGCAACATTTTTTTTTTGTTTTTCCATCATAAACAGAAACAAATAATTGGAAGTAATAAGTATTAAAAGTTTCATCGCAATCGGGTGATCGGTACGGTACCGCATAAGAGATATACATATAAACATTCATTTTTGTTTATATAGATTAATATTTCTAAATGAATATACACTGTGGGAAAAAAATCCCACCACCAAGAAAAAATTATTGTACAGTAATGAAATTTTAGGAATACATTTGTCCAGCTAACATATTTGATTGATTAAAGTTTCAAGATCACAGGTAGAGCCATTGGCGAGAAGAGCCATTTCAAATGTGAAATGTTGGTACATTAGTAACCGGTGTAACCGCCAGAATTTTGAATGCGAGCATGAAAACGTGCATGCATTGTGTCGTACAGGTGTCGGATATCAGTTTGTGGGATGGAGTTCCATGCCTGTTGCACTTGGGCGGTCAATGCAGGGACGGTTAATGCTGGTTTTGGATGACGCTGGAGTTGTCGTCCAATGATGTCCATACGTGCTTGATTGGAGAAAGATCTGGTGATTTAGCAGGCCAAGGAAATATGTCGACACTCTGTAGAGCATGTTGGGTTACAACAGCGGTATGACGACGAGCGTTATCCTGTTGGAAAACACCCCCTTGAATGTTGTTCATGAATGGCCACACAACAGGTTGTATCCCTAGACTGACGTACAAATTTGCAGTCAGGGTGCGTGGGATAACCACGAGAGTGCTCCTGCTCTCATACGAAATTGCTCCCCAAACCATAACTCCAGGAGTAGGCCCTGTGTGTTTAGGCCGAAGACAGGTCACTAGCAGGCGTTCACCTGGCCTCCTTTTAACCAACAAACGGCTATCACTGCGACCGAGGCAGAACCGGCTTTCATCAGAAAACACAACAGATCTCTACTCCGTCCTCCAATGAGCTCTAGCTTGACACCACTCACGTCACAAATGGCAGTGGTTTGGAGTCAGTGGAATGCATTGTACAGGGCGTCTGGCTCGGAGCTATCCTTGAAGTAACCGTTTTGTAACAGTTCGTTGTGTCACTGTGGTGCCAGCTGCAGCTCGAATTTCAGTTGCAGACGCAGTACGATTAGCCACAGCCATACGCCGAATACGACGGTCTTCCCTCTCAGTAGTACCACGTGGTCACCCGGAACCTGGTCTTCTTGAGGCAGTACCTTCCCTTGACCACTGCCGCCAATACTCATGCACAGTGGATACATTTCTGCCAAGTCTTTCAGCAATATCGCGAAAAGAAAACCCACCTTATCGTAGCCCACAACACGACCTCGTTCAAACTCAGTGAGCTGTTGATACTGGCTTCTTCGTCTTCTCAGAGGCATCCTTGACTAACATTAACCCACTACGTCAAATCTCAACTGTAAATAGCGATCACGAACCTTACAGCGCTTATTTAAAGCAAACCTCATTTGCATGTTCATAGTGTCACTACTAGTGCCACACTTATGCGCGTAGCTCGAAATTTGAATGAGCGACATCTTTCAGATGTATAAACACGCCTACCAGATTTCGTTTATCTAGCACAGCTCCTTCCTAGTATTGGGATTTTTTTTCCATCAGTGTGTTACTTATCCTCAAGTTCAGAACCTGTAAAAATAATGAGAAGTCATCATACAAAATTTGAACAAAGTATATGCATCAGAATTAGTATATTCTATAAATACTGAGATTCGATTGATAAATAACATGAAAGCTCCAATTTATTTCCATATTGTGAAGTAAATATTAATATTTATAAAACTATTAATATTTCAAAAACAGCTATTTTAACTAAGCTATTTATAGATAACAAACATAATGCGATTATATAATATATTTCTGTATAAAATATTTTATATTATGATAGATATATCAGAATTTGAATTATTTTTAACAAACATAAGAAAAATCTGTTGATATTTTCCAGTCAATCTCCCTTAATATAAAAAGACCGTTTTTTTCCCCACAGTACAGATTCTCCTGCAATAAAAAAGACAAGAATAGAAAACAAAATTAATTTATTACCAAACCCTATATACACTAATGGTTACTTTTTTAAAAAACCTTAATAATAACAACAAAAAAATTATTAATATTTCCAAAACAGTTA
>JAPMOQ010015052.1:528160-571378 GCA_026543055.1 Argiope trifasciata
TCAATTTATATTTAATTGAAAAAATACGAATGAAATCGTCTGAATTCTTCTTCTGAATTACCTAGGAAATATTTTTTTTAAAAGTTTATCTAGTTTTGAAAACGAGCTGTTCAGAAAACTAGATCGATTCGTTCCAGACAAGCAGTTCTTCAACTTTTTATAAGTTTTTACAATACTTATCCGTGCAACTTGCTTATAGTAATTTATTACAAAAATATTCCCAAAATGTTATAACGAGGAAGAAAAGAGCATGTGCTGTGAAAGGGATACAGCTTATATTCAATCAATTCTTTTGATAAATTATATAAAGAATATTAATTCATGAATTTTAGAATATCTGAATAGGGTAAGTAATCTTTTTTCGGAAAAAAGTGATTTTAAAGAGTTTATTTTTTTATATATATTTCAGACTACTGGATTAATTCGTTCCAGATAAGCAGCTCCTCACTTTTTATAAATGTCGACATTGTGTATCTTGTTACTTAATAGACCGTATGAGGGAAAGGAAAAAAAAGCATATGCTATGAAATGAATACAATCAATTAATTCGTTACAATTACAATCAATTAATTTTTAGATAGAAGATATGAAAACTAAGCCATACTAACTGCCTGTCTGTACTTTTAGAAATATCAAAAAGCAACTATGACAGATATATCAAAATCTGGCATGGAGTTTTGTTCGAAATTTTTGTTTTAATCGTTTCAAAAACATGCAAAAGAGATACTCAGATTCCGAATATTATTAACCCGTTATCGGGGACATGCTGTCTGTGAGACAGCTAGCAATAGGCTTTCGGTCACCCCTATACCATTTTTAGCTAAATTAAATGAATTGATCCAGTAGTTTCTGGTTTTGAATTACGCTTCTGCACATTTTCAAGCGGATTAAGTGGATGCGTTTATAAACAATTGAGTTATTGCTTTGAGCTTGGTCTCTAAGACCGCATCTCCCTGCTAGTGTTCCTGTGATAAACAACACTTAGCAGATGGCGTAGAAAAATTTCTCATAATATCATCCAATTAACTGATACTATTATTAAGCAGTGCTCTAGACACTTTTAAACGAAGCAGAAAGCGATTTTGTTGATGAAAAAAACTGTACAAAAATTTTTCAATGAAAGTTCACATTCAAATGAGTGTGAGCTGTATGTTCAAATATATTTAATTTTTAAATGATAATGCATTAAAATAAAGAACTTACGTTATTATTTATACCAAGAGAAATATATACAGAATTTATCGCTTGACTTTTATACTAGTTCACAACCTATATGTTTAAAATGTCTTAGAAAACCATATTGTGAAAGTCACATGTTGATAAAAAAGGAAGGTCAATTTTACTCATTGTCAATCATTTTTTTTACAAGTAATAGTTGGATTTTCCATTACATTGCTTTCTATATCTTATACTATAATACGAGGAATGGTTTCCAAGTCGAAAATCACCCCAGAATTAATAAACTCCGGTAAACTTGGGGGTCTGGGGTTTTTGCCCACGAGGAATCGATTGGTGCCAGTTTTGAAGCGCTACGTTCGAGCAGTTTGGAGTTACAGATAGGATATTTTCAAACTTTATTAGTTCGCCATTTTGGCTAATAGGTTTCAAGCGGTAACGTGCTGCCATCTATAGCCAATATGGCAAACTAATAAAGTTTCCAGAAGATGATCCGGAACTCAAGGAACTGATCTCGAAATGGATGATCCATAACCCGTGTGGTGATATGAACCCAAGCGCTCCGTGCATGGTCAACAAACATGGAAGAGACCAGTGCAGATGGGGATTTCCAATGGAACATCAAGACATGACATCGCTGGTGGACGATGAAAAGCCGAGGTTTAACCGGTTATCTTTTCACCAATGGTTTCACAAATTTTCTTATAGCATGTATTGTTTTGATAAATCACAATTGAAAATTCGATGCCTGTTTTCTCCGAGCGGAGCTCGGTCACCCGCTGGTACCTTTATATACTGGAAAAATAAATATGATTTAAAAAGTACAAAGTAATAAATGTTTTCAGGAATAATATTTAATGTAACATGTAATTTGAGAAAATGAAATTTGCCTGTTCCAACGTATTCACTTTTTTGAGTGATAAGATATTTTGAAAAATTTCTAAAACATATCTATATATCAAGAAAAATATCTATAAAACATATTGGCAGTTTTCCATTCTAATACATTCATTAGAAAATATAATTTGAGTGTAAATGAAATGTGGTCTCGTTCCCGACACCTTCCCAGTTAAGTCCTAAAATTTCACCACCCCAGTTAAGTGTTAATCATCAAATATCTCATCAATGTTGGATGACAGATTCAGTAAAAATCCGAAGTTTACAGCAAAGGATATTATTCCATAATTATTGAACTCCAATGTCATGAATTAGGCCGTGGTGGCCTCACAGTAAAATCTCTGCTTCGGAACCAGAGGGTTGCAGACTCGAGACCTGATTCCACCGAAGAACCACCATGTAAGTTTGTCTAATGCACGTTAAATCCGTTGTCTCTAAAGGTCCTCCCGCTGGTGTGATGTGGAAATTTGGAGAGGGGCTTCCATCTCAGGCCTCTTCCTCGTCATCTACCGAAGGTGCGTCCCAAAATAACCTAAGTATTGCTTCAAAACGGGACGTTAATATAGTTAAACTAAATTAAACCAATGTCATGAAAAATGTTCTTTGACACAAGTTTATAGCAATATGTGAGAATAGTTTTTGGTGAAACGACTCTAACTGGTTTTTCCATATATCCAGAAGTGAATATCTGTACATTATTATACGAAAAATAAATAAAAAAGGAAAAGTAAATAAATTATGTAAAAAAGATATTGTAAAAATAAATAAATGCATAATAATCATTCACTTAGATTGACCTCTTCATCATCCGAAACGCGTCTAGCTCATTCGAGTAAAACTTCTGAAGAACAGCCGTAACGTGTTTCAAGCACTCGTCTATATTTAAAAAACTTTTTTAATATATTCGCTCTGTAAGGTTTATTTTGCTTGTTTGAGTTTTTAGTTTTGTTTATTCCAAGGCTTTAAAAAACAGTGGAAATACAGAAATCTTCGCGAATAAGAGAGGGCAGAGAAAGAGGTAAACATGTGAAACTGATTTTTCAATATATCCAGAAGGGAATATATGTGCAATATTATTGGGAAAAAAATAAATGCCTAAAAATCATTCACAATATTAACCTCTTCATCGTCCGGGACGCGTCTAGCTCATTTGAGTAAAACTTCTGCAGAACTGCTGCAACGCGTTTCAAGCATTCGTCTATATTTTAGAATTTCTTTTAAAATTTATACGCTTTGTAAGTATTTTTTTTTTGTTTGTTTTTAGTTTTGGGTGTTCTAAGGCTTTAAAAAACAGTGGAAATTCAGTAATTTTCGTGATAGTAGAGGGCAGAGAAATGGGTAAACATGTGAAATTTAATTGAAAACAAGCATTTACATACTCAAATGCTTGTTTACAATCAAATCTTCGGAATCAAATAGTGGCTCAGTAATTTAACTTTAATGACGAAGATGAAAACGTAAATACTAATGATCGAAAATTTCACACAAGAAATGCTTACCTTTCCTAAGAATTGAAACTCAAATATACGAAATTAAGCTGGGAAACTGAGCATTAAATATATAAGGAAAATGCGAATATTTAAACTCAATCGAAAATTCCAGACATATTAATGAAGTAGGCTTAAGAAATAAGACGACTCTTCTATTACCTTAAATGTAATTTAGACATAAACAATTCAATTCCAGATGAACATTTTAATTAAACGTAAATACTGTGGACTTATAAGGAAAGCAATAATAAAGAGGTTTAACAGATTTCAATTTAAATTAATGGCCTACTAAACAAAATACTCGGTTTTATTCTGAAGGGATTAAAATGGTCTGAATTTTAATTAGCTTGTTTTCTAAGCGATTGAATTGGACCATAACGGTAGACATTATATTTGAAGGTTTTGGAGGATATTTTCAGACAAAATCTGAAAGAAGTCATTCAATGTGCTACTCATTCAATTCATGCATTTAATTTTATTTTCTCGTATACATAAAATAGGAAAAGTATACTAACAGCCAAGAAATTCGAGATATCGATGAATCTGTATTGCATTTCAGGTTTGTCTGAGTTCTAAAAACACATTTTTTGATGATTTTCTCTGTCTGTCTTGCTGTCACTGACAAAAACAATTTTGAAAAAGCGTTGCTTTAAATGGATGAAATAAAGTATAATGTCTTTATACAAAATCTGTATATTTCTACCAAATTTGGAGCAAATTTTATTAGGAAGTCTCTCGAATGTGAGTTAGTGTGATGAATTTAAAATGAAAAGAGCTGCATGGATTAAATTCGATAAATATATTTATCATCTTTAGTATAGACGCCTACCAACTTTTGAGTGAAATCCAACATGGAGTTGGCTGTCTGTTCGGTATGTACTTTCAGAAATATGTAAATACGATAACTCAAAAACACAAGTATTTAAATATATCAAATTAGGTAAATGATTTTGTGACTTTAATTGTACTTTCATATCTAATATTTGTTTCAAGTGGATGGTAAAAACACATCAGATAACAAATTCCATTTTGGATAATTTGTCTGTATGCCATGGATTAATCACCAAAATACTCTCCAAAGATCACAGCACTAATTGGCGTTACTGGAAATCCAATTGACGGTAACTAGACTTAAATCACTGACAGATCTGTCAGCAGGCTTGGACAGTGTCAAAAGTAAAAACAACAGCAGTAGATATAGATACATCATTTTCTTCAGTTTTTATGATAAATTAATCAATTTCAAAAGATTTTCTTGTTTAAATTAGTATTACATGAGAAAAATACAGATTTACTCTATATCACGAATACATAATAAATAAAAACTAGGCATATTTCAAAAACATGACGAAATTGAAAGTGGTTGAATTCCAAGCAAATGCAAGCGTATCGATTGAGAAGATCTAAATCTGACATGAATAGGCAATGATCGATATCCAGGAATCGATAGGAATACCTGCCAAGAGATCTAGATATATATCATTTGCTGCAGTAATAAAGCTCTTTTTCTGGTGTCGTCGATATCAATTTATCACACACTGAATGAGGCGGCCGAGAATAGATAGGTGTAGATATAACTGTGACGCTTCAATTAGACACATTTTCTATAAAAATAAAGAATTTATTATGACGGCGTCTAGTTTTGATGCAACAAAGTAAATTTAAGAGAATTTTTTATGGCAGAAATTTATTATAAGAGAAAATGATACAATAAAATATATTTGCTGCAGACGAAAATAGAATTTAGAGGAAAAAATAAACTGTTTTATTAAAAAATTTTGAAAATGCGAGTGTAAATAGTTTACATATTTCGATATTTCTCAAAAAAATACTTATTTGGTCTTGTCTTTCTGTCTACAATATAGATAACAAAACATAAGGTGAATTCTATCTAGACTTTCAAAGGTGAAATATTCGATTAGTATGGGACCGAAATGGCCTAGTAGTAAAGTCCCGATTTAGTCTAGTCTTTTTATATTAACGCCCAGTTGTTAAGCAACAATAGAGCTATTTTGGGACGGACCTCATAATTTTGAACTGCTTACAGATGACGAGGACGACACCTGAGTTGGAACCCAATCTCCAAGCCACAACTCAACAGCGGGAGGGCGTTTGGCCTTACGGAACTAACGTGCAACATACCCACTTAAACGATGGTTCTTCAGTGGAATCGGGTCTCGAACCTGAAACCCTACAGCTCACCAGCCGAGACCTTGCCACCAGGACACCTCTGCTTCAATAAGAACTAGGATTCGGAATGGGAAGGTTTTATCCCAAAAACTCTATTCCAGTGAAGAACCATCGTGTAAGTGGATGGTGTAGGCCAAATCCACCAAAGAGTTATCTGGTTCATTTATATATATTGACTAAAACTCATTACTGAAATGCCAAAATTTACGTTCTATTACATCCTTATGAAAGTCCAAAGCACTTGGATAACACTGAGAAATGTTCTCCCTCTTTCGTGTTATCACATTGAATACATTTTTAAGACACTCGTTCAAATGAACTTTTGGTCCAGAAATATTTTCTGGGACTTTAAAATAATGTGAGATGCCCCGTGAAAGAGCTTTACTCTACTGTATATATATATCAATCATTGGGGCTTGGTGACCACTTGGTGGAGAACCGGCATTGAGAAGGGAGTGTCTTAGGTCCAAGACCTGATTCCACCGATGGACCATCTTGCAACGGGGACTGATGCATGTCAGGATTAATTGCTCTTCCATTGGTGTGGCATGGAAGCTTAGAAAGTGGAATGTCATCTCAGGTGTTGTAATTGTTGTGTGACAGCACTGAAATACAATACCCCAAACACACGTTCAATTAAATTCCCACTAAGTCCAAGGTGACCTTGGTTCATGATATCATTCAAAAATGTCCCTATCTCGTTAAATACGATTAATTGAATACCTGTGTAATATGTTTGTTTTAAAAACACTCGCTCAGATGTATTTAGGGGGGGAGGAGAGTGCAGGAAGGTTTTCTGGGGACTTACAAATGATGTTGGAAAATAAATCTGTAGAAAGACCCCATTGAAGATCACTGCTCGTATATATATATATATATATATATATATAACCTATAGGAACAAAGGATCGTGTGGTCTATGGTTAAGATCACAACTTTGGAACCGAAGGGTTCGAGATACGCTACAAATAAAGAATCGAAATAATTTCATGCAATTTTTGCTTATTTAATTACAAATTTTGAATTTTGAAATATAACTTTGTATAGTTAAATACAAATTTAAGATATTTATTTAAATTTTAAATGTAAAAACATTTTAATACATGAATCCTTTTTTATCATAAGCCTAATTGCTCTGTATTTATGCATTATTTAGATCATGTTTTATAAAGTTATTTCCTTTTCAATTCCTTACTAAATATTCCTTTCTCGTTTTTAAGTGAAGAATAAACATTTTATTTTTTTATAAAGTGACAATAAAATTTTAGGGAAATGCAGTAAATGGTGTTCTAAAATAATTTCCCCCTTTAATGCATTGATTCCTAAAAAAAAAAAAAAAAAAAAAAAAAAAATTGACATTTTAAAATTCCTTTTAAATATTTTTGACTATATATTCGAAAGTAAGCTGCTATTTTTCATTTACACCAAAAGTCGTTAGCAAAGCCAAGTTATCATTTGATATATGTAAATTACATTGATTTAAATATAGATTTCGTACATATAAATTTTAAATGCAATAACATTTTAATGCATAAATGCAGTTTTCTCTTAAATATAATTTCTCTGCATTCATGCATTATTTATATCATAATAAAATCTTTCGCGTCTGACCTTTTAAATAAGATATCTACTTCTTGACTATGGAAAATAAGTAGAATAATTTAAAACAAGAAAATAACACATTCTTGTAATTACTGATGAAAATCTTGTGTCTATTTTAAGACAATACTCTTAGTAATATTTTAAGAACATTTCTTATTAGACGAATAACTCATGAATATTTAATAACACACATTTATCATATGTGTCCCAATATTAGTATTGTTTTGTTTAGAATTCCTTAACGGATAAATTAACTTATGCTTTATAGAAATGTTAAAAATTACATTAAAAAATGGGTTGAAAAGTATTCATTATATTTTTTGTAAAATTCAGTAAATCGTGTTTTCATAATTTTTGCATTTGATGAAATTTTCATTAATAAATTATGATTTATTAATACGACATTCACTTTTATGGAAATTATAGCAATTTAATGCTTGTAGAGAAATGAGTTCAAAATTTTCAAAAAAAATTATATCATACGACGTTTTATAATTGCTTTATTTTGACTCTTTTAATGGAATGTATGGAGAAAATGTTAACTATTAAATAATTAAAAAAAGATTTGAAGAATATTCATTATATTTTTTAAAATCCAACACATCATATTTTCGGATATTTTTTTTTTTTTAATTTAAGGAAATTTCCAAATGATTTATTAATAATATATTCACTTGTAGGGAAAACACAGCAATTTAATATTTGATGAGAAATGGATATTTAATTAAAAAAACTTATTCCCTATGACATTATTGAATGTATTTAAGTTCACTAAATGTTCAACTACGCGTCTTATAATTTTATATATCAGGAAATTGAATTTGAATAACAGGCTGCTTATGTAAATAAGATGTTTTGAAATGATGATTCGAAATTAGAAAGTTATATATTCTCTTTAATATCAGAAAAACATAATAAGGACTTTCAAATGTTATTTTAGCTTATATTTGTTCAAAGCCTTCATTAACCTTCCAGCTGGAGCGCGTATGTGAGAGATACACTAGAGATGAATTTCGTTTTATAACTTTAGATCTGGTGGCGCTGGGAATGCCTGCCCTCGACTATTTGTCGCCCTCTCTTTGACCTACGTCGTCGTTGTAAGTTTGTGGCGTTAATAGGTCTCTGCCGATCTGATGTTTGAATTTTAGTGATACGCGCGACCGTTCATGTAAATTTTTGTCACATCTGATTTTGTGGGATTTTACAAATAAATCCGTACTGTTTTAGACTGACGACAGTTGGAAAATGCACTTACGAGGGAAAAGGTTAAAAAAAAGCCCCCACATCTCTAAAAAGTGAGCTAAAATGAAAGGTGATAAAGAAAAAAGCCGAACTAGGCATTGAATCGGAAGATTCGACGTCAGGGGAAAAAAACTTGCCAAAAGGAAAAGCAGACTAGAATCACGAGGTTCATTCGTGAGAATTGACAGAAATTTATATGTTTGGAGCACACTAAACACATTCGCTCAAATTGCAACGCTGCTATGAAATAACAATGAAACTATTTTCTTCCTTTTCATTAACTTTTAATTACTTTTTGCTTTTTATACATAAATTCTATATTTTTTCACTTCTATATTTTATATGCAAATTGTTCGGTCAAAATACCGACTATTTCATTTATATCATTTTTAAATCAATTCAGTTAACCTGTGGCATTTTATATTGTTATTGCAATCTATGTTTATATTGTTTCTGCTTCTTTTGAAGTAAAAAAATGTTTAAAGTGACTGTAGTTTTTAATCCTAAGCTATTTACAGTATAATTTTAATAGTTAAGCTTTTGAATATTTACAATTTACTCTAGCGTATGCGGGAAATACGCGCGACCTTTCATGTTGGTATGATGGCCACGCCTGCTGAAAGGTTAAAATCAGTGTTCTTCCTTATATCAATCCTATAAAACAAAGAACGGAGCTGGAACTGGACGTAATGTGTCGACTGTGGAACCGAAGTATTTCAGGTTCGAGACCCGTTTCCAGCAAAGAACCTTTGTACAAGATGATCTGGTGCATGTTAAATCTTTCGGGGAAGGCCGTCAGTCCTCTAGTATAGTGTGGAAGTTTGAAAAAGTGGTTGTCAGCTAAGGTGGCGTCCACATAGAAAATTCCATTTCGAAAGGCAATTTTGTGAATAACAATTGAAAATAGTTTTGGGGGCATTTGTATAGTATTATTAAAAGGATTTATAAGACCATGCTGTTATTAGTTAAGATATAGCTTGTTTTTCTTGATAGTGAACAATTGCTAGATGTTCATGTATGGATATTTGTGAAGAGGACTTTTTCGATGTAGCAATTACATTGCCATTCGTCTAAGTACTGAAATTCAAGATTTATTTCAAAACATTTCTGAGGAATCTCAAAATAGTTCTAATTTCTAGCAACACAAAAATACAAATATTATCCCCAAAGTGCAACTATATAATATTGAAAACAGTTTTGGGGACATTTGTGTAGTATTATTAAGAGGATTTATATAACCATGATGTATTTAGTTAAGATATAGCTGATTTTACTACATCGTGAACAATGTCCAATTCCTGTAAGGGAATTTGTAGAAAGGAACTTTTTGATGTAGCAATTATATTGTCATTCGCCTAAGTACTAAAATTCACGATTTATTTCAAAACGGATCTGAGGAATCTTCAAAATAGTTTAAATTCTAGCAACCCAAAAATACAAATATTATCCCCAAAATGCGATTATATAATATTGATTTTGCTGCTATAAATAAATACTATTTTCAAGGGGAAGAAATGAAAGTATATGATGTCAAATGCAAAATATAGTCTAAATATATCATCATTTTTACCATTTTGGAATTAAAAGAAAATACGAACTATGTATCTGATCATAAACCTTGTGTCAAATACTTTTTTTTAAATTTTATTTGCATCTTCTATTAAACAATTTCTATTACTTTATAAAATTTAAAAAATACTAAAAATATTAAAAAATGTAATAAAATTCAATTTTAAGAATAAAATAAAATTCACAAAAATATTATAAAAATAAATTTTAAAAATAAAATAAAATTTAAAAAAACATAATAAAAATTAATTTATAAAATAAAATAAAATTTAAAAATATAATAAAAATTAATTTTAAAAATAAAATTGAAATAATAAAAATTAAAAATTTAAGAAAAATTATTATTATTAAATAAAATATAATAATAATAATATTTCTTAGGGCAATAATAGGGCAGTTAATAAATAAAAACAATTTATTAATTGCCCTAAGAAAATATATTTAAAAACTGAAATACAAGTAAGAAATTGGTGTAATCAAAACTATGTTTAGTTTCATAGTATTAAAAATTTTACGATTTCCTTAAAGATATTTTATTTTCCTCGTGGATAAAAAAATAAAATGAAAAAATAATTAATGTTTTCCATGTGACGAATATTATAAGTCTTTTCATAATCCAATCATATTAGGTATAAAAAATGGAAGAAAAAAAATGAAAAAATAAATAAACTCTTATCATTTTGTTATTTCATTGTTAATATTCTCGAAAAAGGTTTTCATAATTAACTTTTTCTCAAGTAAACTACTTCAAACAAACTGTAAGGAAATTAACAAACTTTAAAACACGGAACATAATTAATGGCCTTTGAATCAAGATTTTCCTTTTTGAAAAAAAAAGTTGTAATTATTTTAAACTTTCTTAGTCTTTGTTTTATATATCTGTAAGTGATATTTTTATTGAAAATAAGTTAAAGCAAACGATTAATAAGCTATTTTTTATAGTGAAATGGGTTAGTTTTTTTAAGAATTTGTGGGATTTTAAGTTATTATTTTTTATTAATAGTATGAATACACGTATTGAATGTTTCTTGTATTATGGAGTTTTATTTCATTTTTTTTCTTATTATTCATTTTTTTATGTTCGTTTAGACACTCACTCTCAATTATTATCTTTTAAAAAGTGAAAGATCATTCGATTTTTTTCCTTGAAATTCAGGTTTCTCTTAAACTAAAAAAAATTGATTTGGAACCAATAAATGAATTCAACATTTCTTTTAAAGATAAACAATTTATAGGGGACTGATATTAGTAGCAAAACTGATAACTGTTTTCAGAAAAAAATGTAAAAAAAAAGAAATATATATATATATATAAAATTTTTTTACTTAATTCCTACCTTGATCAACAAAGTTTTTTTTTAAATATTTTAGTTACCTTTTTATAAAATAACTACCAAAAAATTACTAAGCATAAAAAAACTATCGATTTTCGCAAGAGTTGTACTAGCATTCTTCGTGTTCACATTAAAAAAAACTGAAATCATTGCATTTAATCATTGAGATACTGCCTATTGATTTCAATTTTCATTAAAAGCTGGTAAAACTCAATTTAAAGTATTAAAAATTAACTAAATTTAATTAATGAATTAATACTTGGGGAAAAATTAATACATCAAAGCCATTATGTGCGAACTTCGAAATAGTTTTGGTTAGTATTCCTGGTGGGGATTTTTTTTTCTTGTCATAGATAATCAGTATGAAAAGTTGGTTAAAATCGACCAGGGGCCATGTGGAAAAAGGGGGATAGAGGTGTATAGACATGATTTTGATTTAATTTGAGTTAATATTTTGTAAATTTGCACCATAGTTAAATGTTTCCATACTTAAATAATAGGACACTATTTGAAATATATATTAAATGGAAAATTATAGTGAAAAATATAGATGGCAAACACCAATGTATGCTTCACTAAAATATGTAATAATATCGCAACGAATTAAATTGAATTCATTCAGTTTATGTGATCTATTTATACGATGCATCAAATCCAAGTTGAAGCTGATCCAGAGCAAACATGACGTCACACTCTCGGCACATAATGGGCGGAAGTGAGAACCAATGATATTTCTCGATTCTCCTCTACACATGAAATTGTGTAGGCAGTGGGAGTATGTGGCCCGGATTCCATAAGAGTTTTAAAAGTGGATATTTTGTGGGCGCTGTTTTCGGGTCTTTTCCAGATATGGTCGAATCATCTCTGTGGCTCCGGATGGCTAATGTCATCTGCAGTTGCCTATATAGTTTGTATAATTTAAAATTGAATATATTTCGCCAGCATTCTCTCTCTAGTACTATGCCAAAGATAAATCTATGGATCTTTATCTTGAACCAGCTCAGAGAACACTGAATGTCCATGTTTCATTTGCATATCGCAGAATAATCATAATAAGATATTTCTAAATTCTTAGTTTAGTTTTTCGAATAATTAAGTTGGGCAGTATTTTTTTCAATCCAAAGAAAAATTATTATCCTTTTTTACTTTGTCAATATCTGTTTTGAATTCATTACTGTCATTTATCATTATGCCAGTGTATTTGAATTGATCAATGAAATGACCTTTAATATACCAAGGAGTACTGCTATTTATATTTGAAGGAGTGAATTCCATTAATTTGGTTTCATCTGCTTTGATGTTAATGCCCACATTGGTAGTAAAAGTCTCCAATGAAAAAAATATTAACAAACATAGTAAAATGTTTGTAAATTTATTAGTTTTTCTAGTAGCTTTAGCCTTTTAAAAGCAAACACCATATATTGAGCTAAAAATTGCAATCGTGGATTTAGTTTCAAAGTTGAAACCCAGTTCCGTTACAGAAAAATTGACTCAACTTTTTAGAGAGACCTACTTCACAAAAAAGCAATCTCAAAAGTGAAAAATAGCTAATCCTTGTCCTTCTCTTCGTTAAACTGATTGCTTGGCAGAAAGAAACATTTTAAACGATGCCGATGGGATGGGAAATGGAAGAAGTTTAAAATTACAAAACAGGATTCACTGGAATTCACTAACAAAAGAAGAATATGATGTGAACTATTTGAAAGACGATGTATATTTTCCCATTTATAGGAAATTCTTTTTGATCCGGAATCAACTAAAACTCTTTTCCGCTTGCTATAGGGATAAAAAAGTTCTAAGACTCTTAAGTACCTTATCGATTTCCCATTTTTCGACCAAAGTGAGTCTGTCAACCATTTAAAGTTTTTTTGAGGTTCCAGGCATTTTATTTTTTGAGGTTCCTTTTGCGGATGATGAAGACACTCCATTGTATGTAAATCATTTTTATCTGTAAAGGCAAAGGGTACAGATTGAAAATGTAACAGCAAATCGTAGACATGTGTGAATTGTTAAATTTAAATTTTTGAACTTGTCTTATTTGCATCTTTTAATCCTGTAGAATGTATAGGATGATACAAAAATAATCGTTTGAATTTCGTTGGAACGTAGAGAATACGTCAAGAAACTGATTTCACATAGGACTGTTATTTCACAAGCGTCAACTATATAAACAAAATGAACAAGGGAATTTAACACAAGGAGACTGTCCAAATAAGTGATAACGATTATGATTTTTATTTCAACAAGATAAAGTACAGGCGCACAACAGGTTTTCAAAACTGACACCATTTACGCAAACATATGATTCACAGTCTCGTTGCATTCCTCGTGCAGTATCTACCACACTACCGGAGCTGCTGAACAGTGTATAATAGAATAAGTTAACTTGAACCATTATTATATGAATCTTTGTTTTAAATTTTAAGTTATTGAAGTCATTTTTATGTCTTTATATTTGTGCAATTTTATCTTTACACCTCTGTGTTTAAAATTTAATAAGTGAGTGTCCTTTTTTAATATATTTTATCCGTTTACCATTTGATTGTCACGGTATGGCCAGATTTGGCTCTTGCTCCAGAAAACCAAACCAACCAAACGGAGAAGTTGCACCTCTACAGGAATTCGGATTACTTTCCATGGACAGCAGGATTTTCTCTGTGACGTTCACAGTCAACATCAATCGTCTTCCTCCTGTATTCTGCATATTGCGGAGCTTCCAACTACGTTCTTGATTCGTAAGAAAAGATTTGATGTCGCTGTATTTATCTGTTGTTTTAGACTTTGATTAAGTATTATAACCTTCAGTTTTAATGTAAAACTAGCTCTAATTTAAGAGGGATTTCGTAATTTTTAACCATGGTCAGATGAAGAGGAAGACACCTAAGCTGACACACTCTCTCCAAATTTCTACACAACACCAGCGGGTTCACCTTTGGTTCCGACAATTTTGTCGTTCAAAAGACCTGCTTACATGACGGTTCTTCTGTTGAATATGGTTTCGAATCTGAAACCTTCCAGTTCAGAAGCTGCGCCCTTACCATCAGCCCACCACGGCTGCATTTTTATGTTCGTGTATTGCTCTTCGTAAGTATTCCTTGTTCGGCAACCTCTTTCGATAGTTGATCCCTTTCTCTATATGCGGCATGAATAATTGTTATCTTTTGATGTTTTAAATGATTCATCTGGTCACCAGAAAGTCAGCTTCTACATTGATGACAGCAAATGTGGCTGGCCAGTGTATACTGGGCACACGCACTATACATAAGCTTGCTTGCATTTGCAGACGTACCTTCCTATGTGAATTCGATTTCTTGATCTATTTCCTACCTCTCCACAAAATTTCAACGCTAAGTTTTGAATCACCTTGAATTGATGCCTTGAGAATGTCAGAAAACCATTCATAAGGTTTCAGGTTTCGAATGAATGGAACAAATACTTGCTGCCGAATTTCAGTTCACTGACAATGATTTACAGAAGTCACCTATTACAATCAATTTGTCTAACATTTACCTTCATACTAAGAATAGAGCATCACATAGGTTTAATGCAATTAAAATATATTTTTGGAGTAGTTTTCAGTTTGGCGTTTTATTGTTCATTTGGTTTACGACAAATACTCATTATTTCAATAATAAGGAGTGCCTGGCTGTGCAACCTTCTTTATTAAATCTTTTATATGCTGAATTCCTTATAGTTCTATTTGTATGTGGTCAATTTTATGCTCTCTGGTTTCTTTTAAGTTTTTCAAGTAAATTTTAAAACATTGCACATAATAAACATAATAAAATTTGGACCAATTGCCTTATTCTATAGAGAATATCAAAAGTAAGTAAAAGAATTGTACTGAAACTGACTGAAATGTATTTCGAATTTATTTCTGATCACCAAAATTTTGATAATGTAATCATGTACATTCTACAACTCATTTCATATGTTTACTACAATGTTTACCGGCGTCCTGGCTTAAGGGTAGCGCGTCTTTCCCTCCATCTCTGTCTACCGGCCCTGGTTTGGACATGATTATTCTTCTCTTGTGTTCTATCTGTGACATATATGAATGCCCCCCCCCCTCCATGTAAAAAGGTGGTGTGTAAACGAATTTGTGTGTCATCATCATTTGAGCTAGAAATCCGATTTCTGCTTTCTGATGCTCATAGATCTTTACCTTCAGAGGCCATTGCATCCCCTTTCCATGTTAACTCGGACACGGCATCATCCTCATCCCTACAACATCAACTAAGGAATGGTCAACTGAAAAACTCCCTAGAATCAGTCACACAACAGCATAAGGAAGCCCTCACACATTTACATTCACTTTTAATATATACAATATTCAACAATAATTTTGGAATTTTTACAAAATTCCGAAGTCTCCCGAAAAATATACATATGTCACTTCAAGAAGAATAATATTATAATATCTAAAATTAATGTGACTCTGATAATTTGATGTATTGTACCATTTACCTTAATTTCAATGATATCCATGTGTCTCCATTTGCCATCATACTGAAGGTATCCACGTGTCTCCATTTGCCTTCATAACCAAAGGTATACATGTGTCCTCATTTTCCATCATACCGAAGGTATCCACGTGTCTTCCTTTGCCTTCATAACCAAAGGTATACATGTGTCCTCATTTGCCATCATACTGAAGGTATCCACGTGCCTCCATTTGACATCATATCAAAAGTATCCTTGTGTTTAAATTTGCCATCATGAAAATGCTATTCACGTATCAAACATACATGGGACAGAATGTCCACTGTATGTCTGACCATTCTGTCACTAATGAGTTCTGCAGCACTGATATGATCGATCGTAACATATTCTATCATAAGCAACCCTACGTGCGGAAGTCCGAGACTTGATAATCTCTTTAAGAGGCCACACTCCTCCTCCCCCTGATGCTAGAGATACATAAATGTGGGTTCTATACTTGTCTTTATTACTCTCTCTCATGTATAAAATATTCAGTTATACTCCGTATTATTCATGTTTTGATAACCAACGACACACATCGCCCGTCTTAACCGCTTGCTTGTTTATCCCTAATTATCTTGTATTCGTTTATATTGAAGTTAATTACTAGCCCGAAATAACTCGGGCGGAGAGGAATTTGTCAGTGTGATTTGTTTTATCCCCGCTTTACTCTGCCTGGAGGAAATGGAAATAAATATTCAGCTTTTATTGACAGTTTGCCAAGTTTTGTTGATTTCGGCGATCTTTTTGGTGGGACTATTCACATGCTTTCCCTTTTACATGGTATACGTCTGCTTGTGGATTAGCAATGTATAAAACATATAGTTGCTTTGGAAAAAAGTAAAATAATGGCAATGATGCAAGATAGCGAAAGCGATAATTTTTCAGATAGCGATTCCTGCTACTGGGAAAAAACTCTATGCAATCGTAAGACATCCAGAGGTAAACCAGCAAGAAAAGTGACCAGATACTAGTGTCCAGAATGTCAAGTATCACTTGGTATTGTGCCTTCTTTCAAAAACTATCATAAGAAGACTAATATTTAACTTTTTTCCATTCCCCCGAGATAACTTGGGATAGTAAACTAATATTAAAACTAAATGCTTGTAAGCCCGTAATAAAATTAAAAATTCAACTTAAAACCGATATATGTTGTTTTGCTTTCTTTCCCTATTTTTAATAATAAAGTTAAAAAAAAGCTTATTTTTTATTTTTTTAAAAAGAAAAATTTTAAGAGAAACGGTTAAACTACGGAGAATTCGTTCGATTCCCTTTAGTTTAGTTTTTGTTATATTAACGTCCCATTTAAAGCAACACGAGGGCTATTTTAGGACGGACCTCGTCATTTTGAACCAAGGTCAGATGACGAGGACTACACCTGAACTGGCTCCCCCCTCTCCGCACCACGCCACACCAGCGGGAGGACATTTGGCCTGACAGATTTAACGTGCAACAGACCCCCTCACACGACGGTTCTTCGGTGGAATCGAGTCTCGAACCTGAAACCCTCCGGTTCCGAAGCCGAGACTTTACCACCGCGGCCCCGATTGCCTTTAGATGCAAGATAAATTAACCTATTTAAAAAGAATGAATCTATGACCTTAGATATCTTGAAATTGTCAGTTTGAAATTTATTTCATTTTAATTTATCAATAATAATTCAGTCATTGATTAATGAAATTAAATTTACAATTATATATTATTTTATGGATTTATGAAGGTTTGGGAAAACCTTATCGCCACAAACAGCTGTTAAAGAATACATAGAGCACTTAAAAGATTTAAAAAAATTTGTCTATTATTTTTCAAATTTCCTTTCATTCGATCAATAGTGAAATATTTTTTTCAAAACAATCATTTATTTTTGTAGCCGAATTGAATACTTTTCTGTAAAACATTTTATGTAGGAATTGGTAAGAATATTGAAATTTCCTATCATTTAGTCAAAATTAAACTTGACCTTTGCTTGTAAGTTCTGTACCATGTTGGCACAATTTTAGAAGAAATTAATTAAAAAATACCGATGAAATTTGCATGGAAAATCGACAAAAGGAATATACTAGATACCATTATTTCAACTTAGTTTAGCAATTTTTGAAAGATTATATACTTTGATAATCGAATTGAACACATAGCTGTAAAGAATATTAAACAGAAATTCCTGATATGTTTCGAAATTTCTTTAACTAAATCCTAATTGACTTCTAAAGTTAGAAACTCATTAATTCAGGCTTCTACAAAGTTACCAAAAATTGAATAAAAATGCCAATGAGATATACATATGAAAAATACAAACGAAAATAGCATGACCGCTCTAAACTTCAATCTAGTTTAATAGTTTTCTAGAAATCATTTGCTTTGAGAGAATATTTTGAATGTAGAATTGAAAACAATTGTATCAACTAAATTATAAGGTTATTTTTTTAAATTCAGTAAAACAAATAAATAAATAAATAAGACAACAGTTTAACAATTTTTGGAAATTTCATCTGCCTTGATAATCGTTATAAAGAATGTTAAATAGATATCCGTGATATGTTTCACATTTTATTTAATTAAATCATAATCAATTTCTAAAGTTAAAAACAATTTTATTCAGGCTTGTTCAAAGTTGACGAAAATTGAATAAAAATGCCAAGGAAATATACACATGAAGAATACAGAAGAAATCACAAGACCTTTCTAAATCTTCAATCTAGTTTAATAACTCTGTAGAAATCATTTGCTTTGAGCTAATATTTTAAATGTCGAGTAGAAAATAATTGGTATCAGATAAGTTATAAGATTACTTAAAACTTCAGCAAAATAAATAAATAAGATTCAGAAAGTTGCAGACTAAGAAACTCTTCAGAGACTTGAAGAGGATATGTTTGCTTCCAAGTCCCAGACAAAGACTTTTTTATGTCTTGAAGACTATATATTCTATTCCAATTGTCATTGAGAAAGAAACTTTTACTTAATTTTTTTTTCAACTTTATTCATTCATACTGAAACAAAGGTTTCCAAGTCTTTTTGTTTTTCTACTGTCGGATTTACTAAGTGCTTTTTTTTCTATTTGTGCATATTTGTTTTTAGGAATTCTGCTTTTAGATAGAATTCTTTGACTGTTTCGGAAATTGCGTTCTGCTCCATATACTTAAACAACCATCAATTTAAATTGTTTTTGCCGATAGAAGTATTAAATATGAATCAGGTTCTTTTATGATGATCAACTATTCTAAATATAACTTACAATTATATATTTTCTATCCTATATTCCACGCAATAAAATGCTATTCTAATATTTCCTATCTTATGTTATTTTCAAACAGTACTATTTAGTACATGAATGTTCCATTTCAAATTATAATCATGTAAATAGATAATTAATAGTTACTTGTTACTTATTTTTGAAAAAATATTACTGTACTATTTTTTTTTCTCAATAAATTTAAATATTGTTAATGTTTTAATACATTTATAATTTAAATGTAATAATTAAAAGTATTAGTAACAAATTTATAAATTGATTGCATATGATTGTAGGAATATTGTAAAAGGTGAAAAATAGATAGATAAAATTCGGTACTTAAATTCCATATCTGTAGGGTAAGTCATATTTCTGACCTCCAACCCAACCAAAGGCATACGGAAAACTTATTGAATGACCGGGACGCCGCAACAGAAACACTGGCGGGAATTGTGGTTGAGTCCTAAGGTCCATCACCGGCCACGGTACAACCCTCCCCGTAAGGAGTACGTCCCGTCATTGAGGGGAGGAACAGACCCCAACTTTTATTGTACCCACTTAGTTGGAGAGATACAACTACCGTACTGGAAGCACCTCATCCTCAATTATGAGATGCCCTCCTGAGGTTACATCTATAGGGTAGATACATGTCAAATGTTATGGCAAATCAAGTTAAGATTTGATTATATTTCGGTCTGTACTTTCAAACACTTGTAAAAGCGATAATGTGAAAACTCAACCAGTTTTGAGATACAAGTGCAATTTTGTGTCTAATTTTTATTTTTATAGGTTGAGGATGCCATCGGTATGCCAGGGATTAATCCCAAAATAACTCGTCGAAGATGTCACAATAAATTTCGTAAATACACTCAATTCATGCCAACAGTTAATATTTCATAACTATTGTACGCCAGTGCCATGTAGAGGTTTCTCTTTTATGACAAATTTAATAAAGAGTATGTAAGTCGAGTTTGAGGGTAAGCGCACAGCTCATTTTGATACCTAATACGATAATTTATTCATGCACTTCAAAATCATTTAATTAAAATCTTCAGAAAATCCTGTAAGCTAAATTATCCTTTTCTTCTAACATGCTGCCTGAAACATGTTATTCCCTTGTAATTTCGTGATCCTGACCTATCAAATCAGAGAGTAGAATTTCAGACAGTTCTTTTATTTACAGCCATATATGTACCATAAGAGCAACTCCTTCTAATCGAAGTTCAAATATTTGATATTTACACCATGTGGAAGATATTGATACTTACACAATAGTCAAAGGTTGAAGGTTTATCGTGAAATCAGTTCCCCTTTGATTCGAATAATTAACACCACAAGAAACTAACAGATTGTTAGTTAACATAGCTACTTCAGGGTAGCTTAAGGAATTCACCGAAATTCAACTGGTGCAGCGTAATTCAACCGCCCACAACCCAAGAAGTTTCTCTCCCCTCCCTGAAAGAAAAACCAGCATTTTATTTCTGTCCAATATCCCCCTCTCATTTCCCATTGGTTCACTTGAGCTCTTTATCACCCAATAGCTGTTCAGAAAAATGCCCCCTTTTGTGACTACTAGTGGTTGATAGTGGGAATTTTCGTTATTGATGCATCTTCGTAATTGCCGTGTTAATACTATTCTCTTCACAATCGGAAAAAAATAGCATCCAAGTGGTTTGGCAAACCTCCCCTTTTCTCTTAAACGATGAAGCACAAAGTGTGGTTCTTCAGCTGGACATCACTAATGACCAGATGCCATGACTACTTGGGTAAAGAATATTTCCCAGCTGACAATCGGAAGGCATTTGACATTTGAGGTTTTTAATAGGTGGTGACACAGCAGTTTGGATTTTCCCCTTATCAGTAATGGGCATGGGGACAATTACATCCTTTCTTTTTCTTTTAACATTACATGTCCTTTCTTTTTCAATTAGCAATGAATGCAAAGAAAAAACAGTAAGGGAAACCAGTTTATTGCGAGTGACATTGATCGAATCAGGATAGAGATCGAAAGAACAGGAGTTTGGCTCCTACAAATAAATTCTTCCTGTTTAACTCAATTTTATTCCTCTCCTGACTGTGGTTAAGAGACAATTTAAAGAATAATTTGAAAGGAAGGATTGATTTTATTTCCTTTCACAGTATTATTTTTTCTTTTTGCGATACTTTATTTTGACATGACATAAAAGCTGGCATTAAGAATGAATAGATTTTAGCAATTTGTACATAGCATTTAAATTTAACTGGGATTATATTTTGTAATAAAAGTTGGAAAATCTTCTAAATCAGAAATATTAATAATCTGACAAGAAAGGGAATTAATGTAGCAGAGGAGGACAAAAGAGGAATGAGGACAAAGAGAAATTTAAAGAATAATTTTAACAGAAAGAATGATTCGATTTCGTTTGAAAGTATTATTTCTCTTCGAAGGTTTCTTAGTTTTGATATGATGTAAAAGATTTTATGATGGATCAATTTCCATTTTTGGTCATTTGTACAAAGCATTTGAATTTCTCTCATATTATACTTTGTGATAATAATAATAAGAAAATTGTCAGAAATATTGAAAACGTGACAAAAGAGTAATTTATGTAAGAGAGCCGGACAAAATAGGTAAAAAAATGTAATAGAAATTTAAAGTATAGTTTGAATAGAAGGAATTATTTTTCTACGTAGAAAAGTACTATTATTTCTTTTCAGAAGTTATTTTTTATTTTGATACTACATAAAATCTCTTTTAAGGAATAAAACTCAATTTCATTGGCCCGTGAACAAAGACTTTGGATTTCTTTCGCATTATATTTCGTAAGAATAATCAGAAAATTTTGTAAGTCAGAAGTATTAGAAACTTTACAAAAACTGAATTCATGTATGAGAAAAGGACAAAAGAGAAAAAAAAAGAGAGAGACAAGTTTAAAACATAATTTGATTTGAAAAAAAAAATGTCTTTATTTCTTTAAAAGTATTCTTCTAAGAATATAATAAGTGGTAATTATCAGAAATATTTTAGGTCAAAAATATTTAAAATTTGACAAAAAACAAGAATTATTCACAAAATCAGAATAAAATGTTTACCATCTGAGTTAATTTGCTCTGTAAAATTGAATATATCAGGTGCTTCGTAAATCTAAAAGGTGCAATAAATTTCGTTAATGAATACTAAATTGTCTAGCGATGATACTGAATCAATACTTCTTTATGAATCAATCAATGATACTGATTCAATACTTCTTTATGAATCAATCAATTATATTAACTCTATACTTTATGAATCAATTAATGATACTGATTCAATATTTCTTTATGATTATATTGTCTATTTTTCTTTGAAATTCTCCCAATATTTCACTCCGATCGAACCTGTTCGGTTGATTTATAATACATCAGATTTGGGCAGGGCAGAAACTATCAATGTACATAACGAAACTTAGCATTGCAGAGCGAAATGAAGTTATGCTGAAATCTTTAAAATACAATCCATCCACCCCTCTTCATTTTAAAACCCCCGAACACGTTAAATTCACATACGTTTTTCAAAATACATACTTTTCCATCGCCGTCTGTAAATTTAAGTAGCATTTAGCAATATCCCAGGTCCTGTTATCTGATTCGTTATCAAATCATAATTTATTTTGGCATCCAGCTCTTTTAAAATAATTAATCAATTGATGCACAAATTGATCTAAGCATGAATGAATAGTAAAGATAAATGAGCTGAGGTTTGAAACTTTTGAAAAATTTTATACTGATTCATTACTTTCTACCGCCAAAGATTAAATGAATGTTATTGTTAGTATCTTTTTTCAGTATATAATTTTTTAAAATTTTATATTCTAGATTGAGTTATTTACTTTCACTCATTCAGTATTGATTTCAATTCTGTTTTAGCTATTAATTTTGATTTGAGTGTCAATATACATTAGAAATAGAGATGTTATTTCAAGGATGTATAATTTTTAATGTTATTATATATATATGATTCTAAATTTTGTAACTAAAAATAATGTTTTCTATATCTTACGACTTTTGTCAATGCTCATAAATTCTAGTTGAAACAAGAAATACCTCAGAAGAAAGATGATAAAATTTAATCATTTTATTTATGCTTTTTTTGTTTTGAATAATAATAAAATAATTTTTTAAATAATTTCAAGAATGCAGTTACTTGAGAAAAATATAAATCATAGCAGAAATTTCTACATCTAATTTGTTTCATTTTAAAGATTTCTTTTTTATATCGCCATATTGCATATTTTATCCTATTTTTACTTAAATATCGAATGTCTCATATTTGTAGTTTTTTAAATATTTACATATTTCATGTCATCAAACTGTAAATTTAATTAAAATTCCCCTTTTAAATTTAAATACATATAAAAATAGAAACCTTATATATGCTTAACATGTGGCATTAAATTTTCGAGGAGGACACTTTCTGAATTTATAATTTATTTAAAGAAATTTGACAAAATAAAAATAAATGTTTATATCAAACATTTAGTATGAAGTAATACAAACAGTATCTAAAAATATAGAGAGTAATAACATTAGTAGAATTTAATGTAGACAAAATATTAATGAATGAAATTTAGACTGATTATTAATAAATTAAATATAGACAGAGTATTAATGAAGGAAATATAGGCAGAATATCAATAAATAAATTATAGACAGAATATTAATAAATGAAATATAGACAGAATATTAATAAAGGAAGTATAGACAGAATATTATTAAATCATATACAGGCAGAATACCATTAAATAAAATACACTCAGAATCTTAAACAATGAAAATCATTTTATTCATCGAATAATTAATAATAAGGCTCACGCGAGGATTTTCTTGAATAACAACACATTTATGGCATTGATTTAACCATAAATATCAAACAAATTGTCTATTGTATTGTTAACTAATTCTTTAAATACAAAGACTTAGATATATTACTTATTTTCTTTACAAAAGATACAATTCTCTAAAAATTAACATTTCCTTTTCATAAATTAAACAAAATATAAAAGAAATAGTTTCATTAATTTTCATCACCAACAAATACTTTTTCAATTTGTTCGTTTCTTTTTGCTTTCGGTTGTAAATGTAGTGCCTTCAACTAATGTTTTCATCAAGTGCAACATATCAGAAGTTTTATTAATAGTAAACGATTTGCTTGAATTATTCATGTTTCCGCCATCTTTGTTTTTGTGCCACTGATATTTTCCTTTTATCTGTCTCGCCGACATTCAAGCTTCCATGATTAAATCCGAAGTGGTGACTTTGTTAATTATTATTATTTTAATTTGGCATTAAAGAATACTTAGTGGAATTTGTACAGAAGAAAGAATAGTTTATCCCAAAATCACTGAATATTTTATTGAACGAAACTTCTTTTCGAATTTGTTGTGGGATATTTTTCCTTTTTTTTTTTTTTTCAAAAGCATAGAAATCTATTCGGGTGGAAAATTTACTTTAGCAAAGGTCGCTTTTAGTCTTCCTTTCGCCTCACTCACTTTTCATTTCGGGTTTAGAAAATGGCGTAATTGTTAACTGGAAAAGAACTTCGAAAGCAGAGATTAGAATTTTGCAGAAAGGAAATAGATTTGTTCAATCCCTCTTTTTTTATTTGTTGTTTTTTAGAAATTCAATTTTGTGGGAAAAGAAAGTAAACGATCTTCACATCATTCTGCTTTTAGATTTAAAGTCAGAAAGTCCGTAGCTTCTGGTTTCTAGTAATTGGTAAATAGAATAAGATAAAAAAAAATTAACCCTTAACTGGGAAGGTGAAATTTTAAGACTTGTGGAGAAAAGGTGTAAGAAGACCACATTTCATTTACACTCAAATTAAATTTCCTAATGTTGTTGTTGTCGTGTCAGTGTTTTTCATGGAAAGGGGGTGCGGTAGCTTCTGAAGGTAAAGACCCCTGAGCACCCAGTGGGGTGAAGTCCGTCTTCTAGCTCACACACACGACAAAACCCTTTTTAGGGAGTGGTCGAATTCATTCTTACATTCATGCATCCATCAGCAAGTGGGAATTTAGATCCAAATCAGAGACCGACTCATCCCTGATTCAGTACCCCCAGAGGTATCGTTTTGTTATGGTAACTTGGAGGACTTTGCAGTCTCGACATATTTAACGTGCCCCAACTGCTATTAGTCAACACGGCGGTCTTTGGCCAAGACGAGGACAGAACCCGCGACCTTTCGGTTACGAGACTGACGCTCTACCAACCAGGCTACCGCGGCCTCCCTAAATTTCCTAATGAATGTATTAATATGAAAAACTGCCATTATATTTTGCAGATATTTTTCTTGATATATATATATATATATATATATATATATATATATATATATATATATATATGTGTGTGTGTGTGTGTGTGTGTGTGCGTGTGTGTGTGTGTGCGTCTTGGAAAATTTTCAAAATTTTATTCTCAAATTACATGTTACAATAAATAATATTTTTGAAAAAATATATTACTATATAATTTTTGAACCATATTTATTTTTCCAGTTTATAAAGGTATATATAAAACAATATAATGTAAAATCCAACAATTGAATGAAACATTAAAAATATTAACAATGGGTAAGCCTGGTCCTTTTTTAGCGGATTGTGTGACTTTCACAGAACGGTTTTCTAAGTCATTTTAAATACCCAGGTTAGGAACTAGTATAAGAATCAACCTATAAATTCTCTATATATTTATCTTGGTTTAATTATAAATTTTATAAATTTTCAAAATACATTATCACTAGAAAAGTTAATGATGTTTAAACATACATATCAGAATCAGTCGAATGCGAACCTTCATATAAAAACTCTTCTGTACAATTATCAGCATCACTAAAATCCTTTTCTGCTTCATTTAATAAATCGCAACGAAGTTCAAAGAAAGTGAACTGATACTATATGCTGCACGATAATCTATACTTATAATAAAGCTTAATAAGTGTGTTTAGGTATTGGCTCTCTACAGGTCAGACCTTAGGACCTTTTGATACGAAATGTGGCACATGTATACTTTGGGGATGGGGAATGTTCACATCCGAGCGATTTTTTGAATTTTGAATTTTAATTAATTAAAAATGAAGCAAAATTCTAAGGTTTTTAAACCATAACTTTCAAAAATATAGCACAAAATTGATTTTCTCATCAAATTAAAGTTAAAGTCTATCTCAACTAAGCCTGTCCTTAAAGCGAACTGATTTATGAATATTTGAATATCACTATTCAATAAAAAAGGGGAATTCCAGAAATTTGTGTTGAATAATTCTTGAGATATTACATGAATTATGAAAATTATTCAGTAGCACAAGTAAGACTCAAATGATGATGGATTCTGTTTTAAATGTTGATATTAAAAAAGGAATGATTTAAGTAAAAAATGATGTTTATATTAGTTAGTAATGGAATTTTATGGTAGCTGACAAATAATCAGAGAGGCATATAGTACATTACTGGTTAAGGTCTTTATAAATGCCTGAGTTAATTATGTGACTATCAAGAATTGAACCTTAAAAATGTTTTAATAAAATATCTATTAAAAGACGTCACATAAATTATTTCATCGGCAATGATAAGACACATAAAGTATTTAATTGTCAAATACTAGTCACATAAAGTATTTAAATGACAATGACAAGTCACATAAAGTATTTAACTGAAATGACAAGTCACACAAAAGTATTTAATTGACAATGACAAGTCGCATAAAGTATTTAACTGGCCGTTTTAAAGAATATTAAGATTGGTGAACTGGCTGATCGGCAAAAGGAGGCCTGTGACGTAATATCTGTAATAGTAAATAAACATTTTGTATATTTAGTATAACATGTGTTGAAAATGTTTATTTTTACTATTACAGAAACTCTGTAACAGTAAAAATAAACATTTTAAATTGTGAAAAACACAGGATGCAACAGAAAAAGAAACCCCCGAAAATCGTGGAATATGCTACTGGAGCCGTTAAACCTGTTTTAAGTTTTGAAGCTTACCTTTACATTATTTAAAAATCCTCTTATCCCAAATCCTTACTCATTCCCTTTACTATTACTAAGTATCTAACTAATATTCAAGAAAGCCTTTAAACTAACAGGAACATCTCTGAATATTTTAATAACGGGAAAAAAAAACATTGTCCCATTCGCCTATATGTTAAAACTGGAAAAAGAAATAACTCTTACATTTGAAGACACGTAAACAAGCCTTTACAAATTCTCTAAATGAATATTTACGCGTTAAGTCAGGATAGTATTTTCCTTCTAAGGAAAATGCCGTGTCTTACTCATCAAAATTTCACATAGCTGTTTCCAGCTTAACATTATGTAATAAATTTTAACTATAGAATAACAATGTGCTCAACATTGTATTCGGGCGTCTTTGAAGATATCTGTTTGTAGTTAAGTAATAGAATTTGCATTGACAAGAAAGGTGCAAACTATTTATATTTCGCATAAAAAATGTGAATTTGTTTAAAAGGAACTAATTAGCGATAGTATGTTGCCTACAGTTGTAATTCCTTTGGTAGTTTGAAAAATATCTTTCGTATCAGTGAAGAAATTCAATTTATGTTTACATATATTACTAATATGGTTTAATAAAATTATATAATAAGAAAAAAAATTAGAATAATTGGCTATTCTGCTTGTCGATGTTTTTTCAACAAAATGTTAACTTTTATAAGTGACATTCTATGTCATAAACAAGTAAAATATTTAACTGCAAAATTATTTAATTATCATAAACGCTTTGCTGATTATTCTTTCAAAAAACGAGCAATTTATATTATGATTATTTCTATACTATCTTATAATTCATATTAGTTATTCTTTTAGACTTATCACTGATAATTTTACGTTAGTTGAATTATCATTCCTAATCAGGTTTTGAATCAGGAATCTTTGTATATCGATATTGAAGTCTTCTTTCACAGATATCGTAATCCCATATAGAAGACAAAGAATCTTACGCATATTTCTACTTTTTCTTTTATGCTTTGAATCTAAAAAAATGTTATTTGTAATATTATGAATAAAAATTTAACTCTATCAATGATAAAAGGCCCTAAATGCCCATTCATAAAATTACGGTTGGCGCCCTTGACACTTGGGTATCATTACGATTTTTTCCTTCCACTAGAGTTAATTAAATAATGCCCATAGGCTCGTGATTTGCTCATCCGATGTGCTCACCCATATTGCCCCTTAGTAGTAATACGCAAAGAGAGGAATCTGATGTCAATATTTAAGTTTCTTTTATGACTTTTATATCAAACAAATGTACACTTTATACAAAGCAAAAAACACTTTATACAAAGCAAAAATGTTAGCATAGCTAGTTTAAGATCAAATAGACATTTAGCGGTAGTTTAAGACAATTATTGACATTTTATAGTTGCTCTTTTAAACTGTAACTGTGCAAATTGAATTTAGAATATATTTAATACACTATGATTAGTATAAAAAGTAACAAGCTGATGTCTCGAAATCGATGTTTCGAAATTCTATCCATTTTTGAATTTTCGTGTACCAAATATTTTATTTTATAATTGCTTGTTTATCAGCTTACCAATATATCTATGAGCACGATAATTCAAAAGCAGGAGTACATTGAGGGCATGAATTTGATATTTGATCAATTTTTTTTCTAAACACTATAGTTTATTTTTTTAGGTGAACCTGTTTAAATATCGTTCAATGTGCATCTAAAAACGGAAACTGTAAAAACAATGACATATTTGGTAAATAATGACAGAAAGCTTCAAAATAAAACGATTAGAGTTTTTTCAATTAATTTAATCTATTGAATAATGTGTCTATTTTGAAAAGGGACTTTTATATAAGAAAATTAAATCAAACTGTACATGATTACTAATTCAATACGAACCAAATGGTCACTAAATTGACCTACATGTAAATATAATTATTACGATTCAGAAAACTGTTAAAACAATGACATATTTAATAAATATGTCATGCGATTTCAAGATAAACATATTAGAGGTGACTTTAATTATTTTAATTTATTGAATTGTATATGTATATGTTAAAACGGGGCGATAATATAAGTAAACTAAACTAAACTGTAGATGTTTATTAATTCAATTTAGATCAAATAATCAAGAAATTGACCACGGTTACTTTGTGTATAAGGCATGAGAATAGAATTACGATGATTCAGAAAACTATATATAGAATGACATATTTGGCAAATATTGTCAAAAGGTGTCAATATAAAACGATTAGAAGTTACTTCAATTATTTTAATTTATTGAATTGTAGATGTCTATTTTGAAAAGGGCTGTTAATATAAGTAAACTAAATTAAACTGTACATGTTTATCAATTCAATATGGATCAAATGACCACTAAATTGATCACATTTGCTTCTGTGTATAGGGCATATGAATATACTTACAATGATTCAGAAAACTGTATATAGAATGACATATTTGGTAAATATTGTCAGAAGGCTTCAATATAAAACAATTAGAGGTTACTTCAATTATTTTATTTTATTGAATTGTAGATGTGCATTTTGAAAAAGGACTTGAATATAATTAAATTAAATTATAAATGTTTATTAATTCAATATATACCAAATGACAACATTGCTCTATATTGACCACGGTTAATTGAACTGTGAATTGACCACAGTTACGCTGTGTATAGGGCATATGAATATAATTACGATGATTCTGAAAACTGTAAAAACAATTATATATTTAGTAAATATTGTCAGAAGGTTTCAATGTAAACAGATTAGAAGTTACTTTAATTATTTCAATTTATTGAATTGTTTATTTTAAATCGGGTCGTTAATATAAATAAACTAAGCTCAACTGTAGATGTTTAATAATTCAATTTGAAACAAACTGCCTCTAAATTGACCGCGGTTAATCTGTGTGTAGGTTATATGAATATAATTATCATGATTCAGGGAATTAAAATATACGAAAATAGGAAAGCTGTACTAAAAATAATTCAGCGTTCCATAAATTTTGTATAAAAGTAAAATATAATGAATTGGAGAATTAAACTTTCTACCTTGTTGACGTCATTTTAAATGCTACAATTGCGTTTTCTCAATTTCCGTTTTTCTTTCGGCTTTGACAACCCATTCCCTAAGACACATTTCGGGTTGTCATGAAAACATACATGAACAACGCAGACAACATTGGTTAACATTGCTGCACAATTCGTGTTTACTGTACTAACTTCCTTGTATAACAATGCTTAACATTGTTTTGCTATTTGGGTTTAATGTACGAATATGACTTTCTTGTATAATATTGCATAACACTGTTGCCTTATTTACGTTTACTGTACAAATATAACCTTCTTGAGAAATGAATACTATATTTATGAACTCATGTTCATAATATTCTAGAAAACATATTATATATTTAACTAAACATTAATTAATTTAATGAAATAAGTGTGATACAATTGATAAAAATCTCAATGAATATTTAAATATAACCCTTATGCCTTTAAACTATTAAAAAAATGTATTGAAATATTTTTTACATATTAAACATATTCCAATACATTTTTTGATAAGTTAAAGGCAAATTTAATACAAAAATTTTGAAATAACATTCAAAAAAATATTCCAAATATATAAAAAAAATATATAGGGATATTTTTTAAACCTTATTTCTTTCATATTTTCTATTTAAACAAAAATATATTATATGTATAATGCATATATATTTTATTTTTATTTATTCTAAAGAGTCATTTTATTTATTTTCATTGTTTGAAGAAAGAAAATAAAACTCAGAAACCCGTAGCACAATTATAAATTATTAATGAAACTTGATAAATCCTTTTTTTTTCATCATTATTCTTCTTTTTCATTTTTCGACTGTATTACGAGAAAAAGTTTTTGTGGAGATAAAAAATTGCTTGATTATTTTAATTTCGCTGCAATTGTACTAAAAACAACCTTTTTTTGGTAAATTTGCTTTTTTATTCATAAAGTGTTCACTGATACTCAAAGAATAAAAATGCTGCCAACAAACGACAAAACGAGCTATAAAATATAATTCTATAATGGCCATACATTTCGCTTTTTTTAAGACGTATATATTCGAAAGTAAATCAAGAATATACGCAATTGCTTTAACTAGTATTTACTAATCAAAAAAACATATTTAAATCTTTACATACATATAAAAATTTTATTTATCAAATTGTATAATGTTTTTATATGACCTTTTACGTTGTTATTTATCAAATTATATTGTGTTCATAAGATATATTTTAGCACCTATTTATTTTTTGTAAATAAAAAAATGTAATTATTAATAAATGGCCATGGGATTTTGATGGACCTCCATGTTTCACATATATCTGGTTCGAAAAACACATTTTGGCAATCTGCCTGCGAACATAATACGAAAATTCGTTCAGACTTCTGAGATTTAGCATGTGTTATTACGAACATATTTACATTCCATAGAAACTTGAATAAAATATGTCTTTCTGAGTGCAAATGAATTCGATAAATACAAGAAACGAAATGCTAAGAAGATAATATATAGTACACTCTATATTTAAAATAATGATACTTATCAAATTTTGAATGAAATTCGTTCAACTGTTTGGCTGTCTATCTGCCTATCTTTATTTTAGTAAATAGTGATAAGGTATTTCGTAGGTAAATAATATAATCACCATTTATCAATTAAGGAATATAGAAATAGTTTATTACAATTCTCTATTTCATATATGTTTAACGCAATTTATCAATTAAGGAAAATAGAAAAAAATTTATGATAATTATGATATGTTTAACACCATTTATCAATTAAGGAATATAGACACAGTTTATAACAATTCTCTATTTTATATATGTTTAACACAATTTATCAATTAAGGAAAATAGAAAAAAGTTTATTATAATTATGATATTTTAACACCATTCATCAATTAAGGAATATAGGAAGAGTTTATTATAATTTTCTATTTCAGATATGTTTAATGTTTCTCTTGAGAAAGATAATAGTAAATTAGTCTATTGAAAATTTTTAAACGAGATTTTCAATATAGCAACTCTGTTTTTTTATTGTTATTTTAACATTTATTATGGGAATTCGAAAACAGTATGTTTTATATTTAATAAGACCGAAAACTTCAAAAACCGATATTTAATTTGAAATAATAAGGAATTTTATAAAAACTTTCATAGAAGTATTAATTAAAAAATATCTTTTTCAAAAAAGTTAAATAATAAAGCAAATTTAAATTTATAAGATATTATCATTTTTAGTTTATAATCAGTATTCGTATTGAAAATTGAAATGTTAATAATTTGCATATCAAAGATTTCCAATTAGTACGTTCATTTTTTTCTCAAAAATAATTGAAAAAATATCATTTTTATTTATTTTAATGAATAACATTTTATATCAAAATAAAAGTTGTGAAAATACTCTTAAAAATTGTTTTCAATAGTTTTTTAATGTTTTTATAGACTAATATTTTAATATGATTTGAAATTAATTCAAATTTTCCCTCGTGGAATGTACGGGAATGATGTTTGCTAGTTTGATAGAAATATTTATGAAATGGGAATAATATTTTGGTCAAAATAATTTCATCATGAAATTTTGTCCTTTATAAAAAAAAAGATTCATATTTAATTTTTTAAAAAAAGAATGGTATTTTGCTTTGATTCAAATTTCAGATTGTCTTTCATAAAAAACACTAGATTGATATTTAATTTAAAAAAAGAATGGTATTTTGCTTTAATTTAAAACTCAGACTAAACCATTAAAAATATTAATAAGCACCAAGAGACCTGATGCAGTTCAATTTATTTTATAATGATAATTTTTAGGAAGTGTGATTTTTTTGCAGTATTTACGTTTTAACAGAATGCCAGTGAATAATTTCATTTCAAGGGAAAAAAATACCAACCATTACACGTTATTACGTTTTTCGTAAATAATTTCGTATTTGGCATAAGAATAAGCCAAGAGCTTCGCCAATGGCCAACCGATACCCCAAGAACTTTATATATGTAGCCAACCAATGCACAATATATATATATATATATATATATATATATATATACATACACACTGAAGTGACAAAAGTCATGGGATAGCAATATGCAAATATACAGATGGCAGTAGTATCGCATCGAAAACGTATAAATGCGCAGTTCGTTTTCCAGAGCTTTCATTTGTGTTCAAGTTATTCATGTGAATAGGTCTTTCGTGATTTATGGCGGCACGACGAGAATTAACAGACTTTTAACGTGGAATGTTAGTTGGAGCTAGACGCATGGGTCATTCCATTGCGGATATCTTTAGTGAATTCAACATTCCGAGATCAACAGTATCAAGAGTGTGCCGAGAGTATGAAATTTCAACCATCACATCCCATCATGGACAGCGCAGTGTGCGACCACCTGCATTTAACGACCGAGACCACCGACGTCTGTATAGAATGGTCTATGTTAATAGACATGCAACACTTCGTCAAATAACTGCAGGAATCAATGTGGGACGTACGAGGGACGTGTCCGATAGGACTGTGTGGTGAAATTTGTCTTCCTTGGGCTATGACAGCAGAAGACCTACTCGAGTGCCTTTGCTGGCAGCACGACATCGCCTGCAGCGACTCTCCTGGGCTCGTGAGCATATCGACTGATCCGTAGACCAGAGGAAAACCGTGGCGTGGTCAGATGAGTCATGATTTCAGTTGTTACGAGCTGATGGTAGAGTTCGAGTGTGGCGCAGACCCCACGAAGCCATGGACCCAAACCTTCAGCAAGGCACTGTTCAAGCTGGTGGTGGCTGCATAATGGTGTGGACTGTTTTTACATGGGATGGACTCGGTCCTCTGGTGCAACTGAACCGATCATTGAATGGAAATGGTTATGTTCAGCTGCTTGCAGATCACTTGCAGCCATTCATGGACTTCACGTACCCACACAACGATGGGATTTTTATGGATGACAATGCGCCATGTCACCGGGCCAGAACTGTTCGCGATTGGTTTGAAGAACATTCCGGACAATTCCAGCGCATGATCTGGCCACCAAGATCGCCCGATATGAATCCCATCGAGCATTTATGGGACATCATCGAAAGGTCCGTTCGTGCCCAAACTCCTGCACCATCCACACTTTCACAATTATGGACGTCTATACAGACAGCATGGCTCAATATTCCTGCAGAGGACTTCCAACGACTTGTGGACTCCATGACACGTCGAGTTGTTGCCCTTCGCCGGGCAAAAGGAGGACCGACACGATATTAACAGTCAGCCCATGACTTTTATCACTTCAGTATATATATATATATATATATATTTGTGTGTGTGTGTGTGTGGTGTATGTTGAAGTTACGCCATTTGTGTACCAGGTATCGTTCTCTCCATCTTTACGGGGTTCAAAATTACTTGGTCTATCCAAAATAGTACAAATTTTGGTTTAAAATGGGGCGTAGTAGTAGTATAACTAAACCAAACTAACTGAGATCTTATTATACAGAAAGTAATTTATTGATATCCTGATAATCATCACTTAATAAAAAGTCAATAAAATTTGTGGAAAATCAATACTCTGTAAGAAATTAAATTATATTTTTAATGAGAGCAGTTACAACATATTGAGTCAATTCTAGATAAAATATTAAACAAGAATAATCAATAAATTATATAATTTCATAATTTTATAAATAAATAATAAAATTCAAATTCTACTACTAACATATGAAAATATTAAATAAATTGTGACGTTTCCCGCTAGAAATAATTTATTCACATTTAATAATTTATATTTCTTTTATGTTTTGCTCCATATGATATTTTGAATCCCTTTTAATTCTGAAAAATATCAAATAAGTGCAAGAACCAAGCGTCTCTCAAAAGTCTAAAGTATCTAAATAATGAGGCATTATGGGCTGGCGTCCTAGCCTAGGGGTAGCTAATGTGCCTCGTGATCTGGGCGTCCCGGTTCGAGACCCGATTCGGGGATGGTTGTTATTCTGTGTTCTATCTGTGAGTAGCGTGAATGCCCCCCCCCTGTAAAAAGGGGTTATGCAAGCGAATGTGAAACATGATGTAGCTAATTCTTATCATTGGCCCTACTTGGCGCTACTGAAAAACAATTGATCCTCATTTCGGCTTAAATCGCTTTCCTGTCAGTCGGCTTTTAAAGTGAAATAGGTTACAGCAAGGCATTATCACAAGAATAAAGTTCCATATTTTAGTAAACATAATTTAAAATTTCGATTACAATTTTTTTAAAAAAAATTATTTAGAAATTAATAAAACTTATGATTTGCAAACTTATGCATAAATATGATAGTAATAAAGCCTTTTGATACAAAGTTTTGCGATCATGCTATCAGTAAAATGATTATAAATTTTTCATTAAAAACATTGATTGCTTTAAAAGTATACAATTTTTTTGTTTGGTTTTGATATATTTATGTTCTTTTTTAAAAACAGTTTTAAGAAAAGAACTCAAAATATTTAATTCCATGAATTCTATTTCATTCTAAAAGTTCCATTTGCAATCCCTTTCATCGCTTGGTTATGTAACTTGGAAAAGTTCAATTTTTGTTTCGAAGTTACAAGCTTTCATTTTTGCATGAATTTTGTGCATAAGTGTCTTTAAAACTTTCGCTGCAAAAACAAATGCATCATCTATCGATTTAGACAGCAATAAAAGCATATTTGAGAAGAAAAAAACACATTTTGGATAAGAGCCAAATTGAAAAGTCACTAAGGTTCGTAAAAGCAGAGTACACTGAAAAAAAAAAGAAATTATTCGTGGCTGGTATTAAAAAAAATGGCGCAAAAATTACTTCTTATATTCAAGTTAGCGTGCAGGCTGTTTTTCACAAATAAAAACTTCCTGACATGTTTCTCGCGTGATTGCTCTTTTAAAAAGCTGAAACATTTTTCGGCCAAAGTGAAAAAGGAATATTTATTGAAACTGTAACTTACTTAAGGAGAAAATAAATAAAAATATGAAAAAAGGATCTTGTCCTATATTGCAGATTTTTATGGACTTTTAGAAATTTTCAGTTTTTTCCCCTATTATTTTTTGTTAACATGCATAATAATCAAATAGAGCAAATTAACATTAACATGGACTGTTTATTTAGAAAAATTTAATATAATATTATTATAATTTGTCATTACAATAATTTTTTACATGAATTACAGTTTGGAATATTCATCATTATTAACATAATTATAATTTATCATTAATCAACATTATGATTATTTTAATTAAAACTTTAATATTTTAACATTAGTCAAAAATACGATTATTTTAATCGAAACCTTGATAGTTTAACATGGACAATATGATAATTTTAATTAAAACCTTGGTAGTTCTACATCCATTAATATTATGATTACTTTAATTTACATTGTGATAATTTAACATTATACTAATTTAAGATTCATTAACACTTTGATTATTTTAATTAGAAACATGATTTTAAACATTAATTTTTCACCTTATCATATATGAACCAAAATTACGATAATGAAATCTTTTCTTCACATTACATCTACAATAGTCTGTCAATTATTAAATTAATTTGAGTGATCTAAATAAAATTGGTTAACTAAATTAACTAATTTTCGAGGCTAAACTGAATATATTTATCCTTTTTGATGACATTAGACCAGTGGTGGGGAAACCTTTTTTAAGACGGGCCATTTGTAATAACTAGACGATCGTAGCGGGCCAAAGAATAATCTTAATCGTTAAAAAATGTATGTGCTCTATAAACATATACATATATTATTACATACACTTATTATTTTAATAGCAAAAAAGCAAAAGGTAAGAAAATTATTAGCACAAAATATAAAATGAATTTAGTGTAGTTCTTGATGTGAAGTATTATCACTTTATTTTCTGGTGTCATTACTGGTTGATGATGCATGAGAAAAAGGAAATTGAGACTGTTTTATCAAAATTTCATCATAGTCCGGTTCCATTTGCGAAGCAGAGATTCTTAAAACTGATGAAAGGTGCTCATCTGTAATTCTGTTTCTTAAAGAAGTTTTCCTAAGCTTCATTGTTGAAAAGATTTGTTCGCATATATAAGAATACTATTGTGTCCAGAATATTATTGTGTTTTGAATATTGCCGCAGGTAGTTTTTATGCGGATCGTCACATTACGAAGTAAGAATGGGTTCAAACATTCTCACGACGGCACTATTAAACGGACCGGATTAAAACTTTCCGCGGGCGGTAGTTTCCCCACCACTGCATTAGACCATACGAAAAAATATTTTCATGTTTTGATAATATATGTTGCACGAAAAATAATAAAAATAATAATCGCGCATATTTTTTAAAGAATTGCATATGCTCTTGTAATCATGTAGAAGAAACAATTATTGCTTCAGTGAATTCCTAGAAAAAATATAACGCACAAGAATATACAGCTTATAAATGTTAATTTATGCAGTTTAAATGTAGTGGTAGTGCATAAATTCTTTTTCAGGTATGTTGTTAGAATCACTTTTGGAATTTACAAAATCACAAGATTCTTTCTTAATTCTCAACAAGAATGACCTCTAAAGCTTTCAAAGTGATCATGCAAAATCTCAAGATTCTTCCCAATTCTCAGCAAGAGTGATCTCTAATTGTTAGCTTCGAATTAATAAAGTAATCATTCAAAGTCCCAAGATTATTTTCTAATCGTCAGCAAGTATGGTGTCTAATTGTTAGATTGTAATCTTCAAAATGATCATGCAAAATCTCAAGATTCCTTCCCAATCTTCAAAAAGAACATTCTCGTTAATTGTGGAAGAAAGAATCTGCCGAATCCAGTAAAATCAAGGTAAATAAAATAGTAAAGTGACAATTCAGTCTCCGTTTGTCTTAAAATGCTACCGAAGAATTTATAATTTTAATAAAAATGCTATTTCGTTTTTTTTTAATATATAGAATAAAATCATCACATTTGAGTTTGAAATGTGTATTTCTTTCCAACTTGTCCATAAATTTCTAAATAAAATGTTTAATAAATATCCATGCAAAATTTTAAAAGATTTAATATGAATTATTAAGAACGAAAAGAATATATTTCCTCTCCTAAAAATATTCCATTTGTCTCGGAAATAAAAAACAATTCTTTCTGGAAATAAATGATTCTTTAAAAGCAAAACTTGAAGTCAAGTTTTCCGTAAAAGTATTAGGAAAAAACTCTTATAATCTCTGTTTTGAAAAGATGCAGACATACAGCAACCAAATAAATTCTTTTACTAGTTTATTTTCTTCTAATCGTTCATAAAACATTTTTTAGTCATTTATTATTCTCAGAAAATATACTTTAAACAAACTACAAGAATATTAAGAACTTTAATATTACCAATATTATTAATATCTTTATATTGCCTGAAAGCCCTTTTGTTTTGAAATATATTGTTTCTTCATTCTTTTAAAAATCATTTTCCAAAGTAGTAATTACTTCAAACTTTCTTCACTTTTTGCATCTTAATGTTTTTATATAGAAATGAAAATAAATACGGTATTGATTAGAAATTTCTAGAAAGATTTATTTCGATATTGCTTTGATTATGTAATTGGTAATATAATGATTATTATTATATGAATCATTAACTAAGTCAAAAATTTTATAATCATTAAAATTTTCATTTTTTATTATCATGTGAGAACAAGATATTATTTTTCTTTGAGGGCGTTTATTCCTCCAAATGCATCGGCAACAAATAGTTGAAATCACAAAATGCGTAGACAACAAATTGACGATTTATCGTTTTTAGGGTTATTAGAAAATAATTGGTTGTCGTATTTGGGGATTTATCACCAGCAAAAATTACAACTAGATTTCCAAATTATTTAGTCTTGGAATTGTCTTAATTTATTTAAGTCATTAACCAGTTTAAACCGGTTTGAAACAATCACGAGACTATCAGATAGCGCAAGTGTCGATATTTTCAAAACTGATGGGGTTTTTTTTTTCACATTTCAAAATTGGTCACGTTCCAAACCAGTATAAACTGGTTAATGAAATGGATTACGACAAATAATTATTTTATTAATAATAATGTTGTTCTCACATGATGACTTGGAATTTGTGATCGTAGAGTTTTTAAATAGTTTGAGCAAGTTAAATTATGATATATAATATTTTGCCGGCCAAATCTTTGAAAAAATAAATTATTAACCAATCGTCACGCATCTTAGAACTAAAATTTTTCATCCAAAACTAGGAGTTTAAGTTGCAACAAAAATTTATAATATGAGTTTCTACTATTGTCAAGTAGGGATCATGCAAATGTTCTAAGTTAATTTAGCTGTTCCTAGCGAATTGGGACGTTTTTACCTTTAAAAAATTTATTTTTCAATTTTAGCCCTAAAAATAAATAAAATTGTTTGATTCCGGCAATATATAGCATGTGAAGGATTGAAAAATAGAAAGCTCAACAATTATTTTTTAAATGTAAACAAAAGTGTCACGCCCCTTAATAAAGGGGCAGCATTCGATAAGAACCCTAAACACGAAATGATTTTTGTTTTTTAAAATATTTTTAATTTTTAATTTTGTCATTTTTTAAGAAGGATACGAACTACTCGACAAACGAACGAAATTTACAAGCTGCGTGAGCTTCTATTTTGTTTATGTCGTTCTTGTTCCTCTGTTTTGGCTTTCGTTTGTTTTTGATATTTTTACTTTGCTTCACTTTGATTGTTTTTATCAAATTCTGTTCATATTTTCAGTTGTTTTTCAAATAGCATAAGTAATAAAGATGCCTGGACGTAAACAGTTTGGAAAGCGGAAATTGCACCGTTTTCATTTTTTTTTTTAATAAACAGAAGGCAACGCCTGCTGAAAACGAGTTTTTGAATGTAAATGCGTCGCAAAGAATATTGAATTGTAAGTGAAAATGTGTTTTCGTATGATGTGAAAAACAGCGATTATTTATGCTGTGAATAAAATACAAATGTCAGAGTAGGCATAAATATTTTGAGAACACTTTTGAATGCAATTTCAAAATGTAAACAATGTAATAGTTCAAATTGCTTTCTTGAAGAAGTAAACAGTCGCAAAGGACTTGCTACTTCTTTACTTTATGTTTGTAAATCATGTGATTATACCATTAGTGCAATGACTTCCAATATATCTGAGACTGGTTATGATATTAATACTCGTTTAGACTATGCATTGAGATGTACTGGAAAGGGCACTCATACATTTTGTGCAGTAACGAACTTGCCTCCACCACCTGCAAAATTTGAACCTTTTCACAATTCGTTGTCTACTGCTCTTGATAAAGTTTGTTCCACATCTATGTTGAAAGTTGTTGAAGGTGCTGTGTCTTTAATTGATAATGTACAGGATATGTCAGTGGTATTAGATGGTAAATGGCAAAAAAAGAGGTCATTTATTTATGAATGGTGTCATCACAGCTACATCATTGGATACAGGAAAAGTGATTAACTTTGAATGTTTATCAAAGTATTGAAGCAATACTTTGATAAACTTCAGTATTGCATTAAAAAAATGAGGACCTTTTGCACTGCATGAAGATTTGAAAACACCCTGGAGAAAACGGAATTTTGAAATTAAAGTGCAGATAAAATGACCAAATCAGCTCATGTATCAGATAAAATAAATATTCACCACATTTACTCAGCCTGCAGACTCTGGTGGTAAGGTCACGGCGGCGGAATCGGAGAGTTTCATGTACAATACCAAATTCACCAACACAATGCATAGAAGTTTTGTTGAGTAACCTAATTCAGCACTCGATATTAGCTGAGTTAATAAATCTTGGAAAGAGGAATTGCAAAAGTAACTTTACTTTTTGTCTTGATGTCCTAGGAGTCACTTCGTAATTAAGAATGGGATGCTCTCTGCATGATAGTTGGATCTCGGATACAATAAAGTTGGAGGGGGGGGGGACGCGGCTCCCCCCATCAATAATGGACGAACTTCCTAGGGACAGGATTGTGCCGTGGCTGGTGATGGTCCTTAGGATTCAATCACAGTTCTCGTCAGTGTTGCTGTAGCTATGGTCTGTTCAATCAGTATTTATTGGCGATTACCTTCGATCGAGAAAGAGAATCAGAAATATGGCTTACTTTTTGTCTTACCTGGGGGTCACCTTGAAATGAGGATGAGAAGCTTTCGACATGATGGTTTGTTCTCTCAACCTTGGGGAGTACACAAAAAAGGGATGACCCAACTTCTCCAAGGATGGTACTTCCTTAGGAAAGTGTTGTATCATGGCCGGTGACGGCCTTGAAGACTCAACCTCAGCTCCTGCCAGTGTTGGTGCGGCGGCAGTCCGGTCATATTCCTTCTGCTTCAAATTTTTATCCTTGTGCCTTTAATTTATCCTTTTGCCTTTAATTTTTATCCCTTTGCCTTTAACTTTTATCCTTTTGCCTTTAATTTTTATCCTTTTGCCTTTAATTTTTATCTTTGTGCCTATAATTTTTAGCCTTCTGCCTTTAATTTTTATCTTTTTGACTTTAATTTTTATCCTTTTGGCTTTAATTTTTATCCTTGTGCCTATAATTTTTATCCTTTTGCCTTTAATTTTTATCCTTGTGCCTATAATTTTTATCCTTGTGGCTTTAATTTTTATCCTTGTGCCTTTAATTTTTATCCTTGTGCCTATAATTTTTATCCTTGTGTCTTTAATTTTTATCCTTTTGCCTTTAATTTTTATCATTGTGCCTTGTCAGTGCTATGTTATACGTTTTTGTTTTCATTTTGTATAAAAGATAAAAAATATCAATAAAAGTAATATAAGATTAACTAAATTTCAAATTTGCAAGTTCTGTAATTTACCAAATCTCGTAAGCAAATGAAGTTACCACAGATTGAGATAAAAGATACGATCATGGGTTGGTTTCAAAGTTAAAAATAAATTCTCTTCAAAGAAAAATTAACCCCACTTTTTACATTAAGTATTAAAAAGAGTCTAGAAACTTCTTTCACAAAGAATAAATGCAGTCACCAAAGTGGAAAATGGACAACCCATGTTCTTCTATTCGTCAAACTGATTGCTCGTAAAAAATATACTTTCTACGTTCTCAAAGAAAGAAATAAAAAAAAAATGTTCGAAAATACAAAACAAGATTTCCAGCAGAAGTATTAGATAATCCGAACTATTTGAAAGGCGGTGTATGTTTTTGCATTGATTAGAAATTCTTTTTGGTTCTCTAAGTGATTGATTTTTTTTTTTGCGACAAGGAAAGAAAAATCGAAACTTTTCTTGTTGAGATGTAAAGACTTTATTGATTTGTCTTCAACTCAATAAAAGAAGTCTATCAACGGTTTCGAATTTATCTTAAAGTTTGTGAAAACTTTATTTAAGTTTTAACTCGAGGTTTGTTGATTGTAGATCCTGAATGTATGTAAATTATTTACCAATTTGAAGAGCAAGGAAAAGAAATTAAAATTTGAATAGCTGGTATAGATTAGATTAGTTTAGTTTATTTATATTAATATTCCCTTTTAAAATAACATTAGGGATCTCGTAATTTTCAATCTCAGTCAGATGACGAGGACAATACCTGAGCTGGAACTTCCCTCTCCAAACTTCCACGGTGGGTCTTCTGTAAAGTCTTGTCTCGAAGCCGTGACCTCACCACCAGGCCCGTGGTATAGAAGCTTTACGATTAAGCAATTCAGATTTTATCCTCTTCATCATTTTGTATTTATCTACTACTCATCATCATTTTGTATTCAACTACTGTTAATCTGAAGCATATTACCATACTTTTGAGAAATATTTCGTATATAGAAGATTACTATATGCAGCGTTTTGGAGCAAAATTGCATGTCATACGCATTAAATCTAATACTATAATACGAGAAATGGTTGCCAAGTCGAAAATCGCCCCAGAATTAATAAAGTCCTGTAAACTTGCGGGACTGCGGTTTTTGGCCACGAGGAATCGATTGGCGCTGGTTTTGAAGCGCTACGGTCGAGCAGTTCGGAGTTACAGATAGGATATTTTCAAACTTTATTAGTT
>JAPMOQ010015052.1:571778-582231 GCA_026543055.1 Argiope trifasciata
TTGTAACAAACTAACAGTAGTAATGTAGTAGCGATTATTGTTACAAACTAACATTTCTAAAAAAGCGTCAAATATTGAAAACTATTATGTATTTGCCCGTTTCATTTTTAAATTATCATAATCAGTTAACCATGATATATTTATTCTAAATTTGAAATTGAAAACTATATATCAGATTTCATCCAAGTAACCTGCACCATTTTTGAATTAACTTGATCAAAAACTGCTATAATCGCATATAATTTACTCGACTATAGAGATTTCTAAAACTAGGAAATTCATCCAAAAAAAATTTTTTTTTGAATCTTTTTCTGATTTGTACTTTCCTTCATATACGAAAAAATCGTATTTATTGAATGTGTTCTGTAAAATTTGATATTAAAAAAATTACTGCTAACATTCAGAAGAGGCTATCGCTTTGACATAGGGTAAGAGCCTCTTCAACTTAATCTAGAGATCCGAGTTTGAATTCTGGTCCGAGAGTGGATTTTCTTTACCCAGTGTTATATCTGTGAGGTATGTGTGAAAGAGCTCCCCTGTAAAAAGGAGTAGTGCAAGCGAGTATATGATTCATATTTACTTGAGCTATAAGTCAGACTTCTGTCCTCATGTTCTCAGGGGCGTTTACCCTCAGAAGCTACGGCACAAACTCAGCTTAAATGGTAGACGTGACCAGCAGGCTTATCTGGTACCATAAGTAACAACAACAAACGATTCAGAAAGGAAAGAAATGATGATTCTAAATTTTATAAATAGCATAAAACATGTAGAACATTTATGCATATTTGTTAAAGATGATATGTGTTGAAATGTAACAAATTAAAGATATATTTAAAATATTTCTTTTTCTGGGAATATTTTTTCGCTCACTTATCGCAACAACAAGAACAAAAAATTGTTTTTCTCAGATTCTAATTGTTTACAACTGTTCATTTTTTTTTACCGAAATAAATACTTATCTTTTTTCATTGCCTTTTCAATCCGTTCTCGATTTTTTCTATCCTATTTAAATGAATGCTTTTTGATTTGATTTTAATTCCTTTGAGTTTTTTATACATAACATTTATTTAAATAAAATATGGCAGAAAGGCCTTAAATATACATCGATTCTTCCTGCAGAATAATTAATTTTGGTATATGGTGTTTACCAGAAACTTTAGACTTAAAAACATTCCTCTTAAGCATTTTTTTTCAATTGGTTGCAGTTTTCCACTAACCAAAATTCCCTGTATCATACTATTTAATCATAAACAATTTTACCTCAGCTTTTCTTAATTTTTAAAAATTTATCTTCTTTAAGGTTTAAGAACTTTACTGTATATATTTTACTATTAAATGCATAAAATCATGTCCGGATCACCGGTATTTAGGTGAATAAATTACTCGTACTCAGTTTAAATATTTATCCATTTAATTAGTTTGCGCGATGTTTAAAATAATTCAAAAAACTTTCAGCATCTACTGGATGTTTATTACGCTTGAAACATCTATTACGTCAGTACAGCAATTTCAAATAGGTTCTAAAAAAACCTCACGTTTTACTGAGTATAGTTTAGTTTACAGTTTATATTGTTACACCATTAAAAAGATATAAAAATATAAAATATAAAAACTGAAATATAAATATTGAAAATAATTATAAAAATTAGCAATAATTAAATGCATTTAAATGAAATAAATGCAACATTTTTACTTTATAAAATAGAATTTATGTCCATGTAAAACATGATTTTAGTCCATGTAAAACATTATTCAGCCGATTTGCTAAAAATAACTTAACAGGCACAGCCATCTTGTGTCCAAAATATCAATTACTATTGTCCTACCATTACCTTCAACCGTATGTTTGTTGCAGTATAGCCAACTATGGCTCTTGTGCCACAAAACCCTTACTAACTAACTTATCCCCGCTCTGCTGCTAATTCGGTAAATCAAAATAATATACTTGATTTGTATCTGATTTTGATTTCGAAAAAAAAAATGCTTTTTATATTTTTTAATCCATTAGTACTAAGTATTCTCAGGTTTTTTTTTTTTTTTTTTTTTTTCTTATTTTTATAAAGAATGCTTGACTTTTAAGCAATCATTGACTCTTTATTGCAATTAGAAAGAGAACATATTGTAAGCAATTTAAACATGTGATTTTGTTGAAAACCAGTATTTTTGGTCTTATTGAATCTTAGGAATCATAACTACTTCCTTTTATCACTCGGCTTCCTTTTGAACATTATAATTCAAAAGGGCTAGAGGAATATTATATTACTTGGTGTTTAAATGTTTACAACATTTTAAGCAGTTTAGAATATTATAATTTTACAAATTAAGGTAAGAAGACTTGGAAACTTTAATGACAATTTGATAGGAGTCAGATGATTTCACGATTACCATTTAAAATGTAAGAAAATCTGTCTTTTCCATTAAAATATTAAGTTGTAATTTTACATTGATGAATTTATCCAAAATTTGATAGAAAAAGATATAAACTTTCTATCCATAACCATATAAGCTACGAGTCAGAATACGACGTTTGATTAATGGCTTTAACTTCAGAATACAGATGTGTATTAACTTTTGAACCAAATCCAGTTATGATCTATCTTTCTGTCAGATTGCGTATACTGGTGCTTGGTGTTTAAGCCTTTAATGACGGAGATAAATTCAAACACAAAATGAGACTTGTTACTGGAAAACATTCAGTGTGATATCTTGATTTAATACAAATCGTTGATCTACAAATTATTTAAACTTCTTAGAAATTTGGGTATTATGCTTTCCATAACATTCATCAAGCTTTGTATGAAGTTAAGGAAGTTGTCATAAATTCTGGCAATTTTTTCAATCTTATAGAAACCTAGAACCTTCCTTATCTTATAAAAAATGGTATGTTTGCAAGTCTTGATTTGTAATTATTAATTGTAATTTGATTTGTAATTATTAATTAACCAAATTAGTTAATTAATGAGATTAACTTTATTCAATACGCCAAAGGAATTATTTTTCTTTAGTCTGTTTTAATCCCAAAAATATTTTAATGTGCCTTAACTGGAAAAAAATTCACTATTTAAAATGTTACATCCGATAACCATCCGGTTATTTTCACTGTCTAAATGCTGAAACAAAATAACAAAACTCGTACATAGTATAAATATACATGAAAAAAACTCTATTTTTGTTCATAAACTCAAGTTAAGATGCGATTATGTGGTTATTTACCACTTCATAATATCATAACTTGCAGTTACTTATCACTACTTACTATGCCAATTGCCCGGCTGAAATTTAGGATTATTTTCCAGCTTCTGAAGACTACTTCTAGTTGATCTTCTCTAAATTTACTTACCTTTATCTTTTTGTGTAAAAGCATTATTGATTCATTTTTGTGGGTTTTGATACATTTTTGAAGCTCTTACGTATTCCAATGGAGAATATTTGTATTCTCTCAAATGTTGAACTGGATGTGATTAGCTATGCCAGCTATTATACTGCGAAGGGTGTTCACCACTTTATAGTATAATAGCTAGATTGCAGTTGCTTATCACTACCTACTATGGCAACTGCCTGTCTGAAATTAAAGATTATTTTCCAGCTCGTCAAAGAGTTCTTCTCTAACTTGGCTTGCTATTTCTTTTAGTGTATAAACATCGTTGCCTCGTTTTTGTGGATTTTGCTATGTTTTTGGAACTTTTATTCATTCCAGTGCGGGATATTTGTATTCTCGCGAATGGTGAACTTAATATCATCGAATTCAAATATCAGGTATGCTTTATTTTGACAATTTTTTTTACATTTGCTTTTGGCCGTTATTGTTTTTTTCTAGTGTTCAAAATGCATAATAAAATATAATTAAATCTGAAGGCTGAAATACGTTAATTTAAATTTCAAAACTCTCGATTTTAGAGAAGTAATTCTGAATTGTGATTTTTAAAGCTAGAGTTTCAGTTTATTAAAACATATATTATTTTGGGCAGCAATGAATTTCACTGTTCAACTTCTATTTTGAATTGCAATCTCTCACCTTGGCCTTTTTTTCCTAGTGTTCTAAATTAAAATTGTGCCAAGTGTTCCAATATAAAATTAAATGTGCAGGTTGAAGCAGGTTGAAAAATACGTCAAGATAAATTTTAAAGCTCTCGATTTTAAAAAAGTAATTTTGAATTGTGATTATAAAAGTTAGAATTTCAATTTATTGAAACATATGTTATTTTGGGAAGAACACATTCGGCTGTACAATTTTAATTTTGGATTAAAATTTCTTGGATTAGAGACGTAATACAATTCATTTCCCTCTTTCTAAATCTCTATATATAAAATTAAAACCTAAAATAATAAAACAATCTGCTTACACCGAAAATATCCAAATTAATTTGCAAGATTTAAACAGCAGTAAACCTCCTTCTTAATCTTTTTATTTCAGATGGAACATGTGAAAAATGTTGCATTGAGGAGGATTTTTATAAAACATTTTTACACTTTTCTTGAAGTGTCTAAATATTATAACAAATTTTGTCTGTTTGAAATGGCGAGTTAACGAAATTGGAAGTAAAATCATTGGAACTCTATGAACATTTGAAAGAGTTAATAAAGTTCTAGTGAACTTTTAAAAAAACTAGAAGCAAAAGTTCAAGCGCTGTCTAGACAGTTTTTCTTCATACTTATTTCACTCTGGCAGCAAATGTTTCTTTTACTACTACGTTCTACTCTAGAGACAAGTGTTGAAAAAGTCTGATATCGTACGTCATGATGATAAAGCAAAATAGTGTTGAAAATCATGTTCTTACTTCATTATCTACGTTACATATTTTTCGATTATCCATATTTAAGGTACTTGAGATTTAACGTTTTATCTCAGTCTACACCAGTTATTTTCCTGGAATTTTGTGACTGCAAATTCATTCGACTAATTTAGACGTCTGTTTTAGAAAGATTTGAATTTCTGATTGATATTAAAAACGGTAGACTAATTGGCAGGTTGATTTTCTCTTACGTTTAATGGCGGCCGTGAGGTCTGAGAAACTTCTAGTAATGGACTTTCGGATACCTGTAATCTACTTTTTGCTCAGTTGAAGGGATTGTTCCTGCAGCATTCTATTTTATGATCTTCAATACACATGAAATTTTTAAACCGGATGTTTTTAAAAATAATTCAGTTATTTCCTTGAGAGTGGTCTCTAAGACCACCCACCAAGCTATTATCCCAGTGCTAAACTACGTTTAACAGATGGTGCTAAAACTTAGGCATCGAAATATTATCCAATTTACAGATCTTATTATAAAGCAAAGCTCCAGACCAAGGTTGAAGTGTAGCACGGTGTGCCCCCGAGTTTCCCGCCAATATGGCAACCCAACGGAACTTTCTTACAGTAACCCTAATTCTGTTTTGTTTACTACTTTTTACAATAGTTGAGTTGTTCATGAACTACAACTGTTTTATAATAAATGTAATAGTTAAAATATCGATTTCAGATTATTTAAATTTGGTTTATTGTTTTAATTTAAAATTTATTATACAAAGAAATTTTAGAATAAAATTAATATAAATTAAAATAACATTTATTTCATTTTTAATGTTAATATTTACAAAAACATTTTTTCGTTTTCCCATTTTTAATTATCACTATGCGAATTCGCACATCATCTGAAAATGTAATTCACGAAATCGTCTGTGTTTTCGCATTAAAAGAAGTCTGCCATGGTATTATTCGCCGCTCTCGTAATTCTTTTGGTGCTCCAACGTTTGGTTCCCTCGAAATATTATGTTTGAAGCCATACTGGAGTGGATGTCTGGTAGTTGGGATGGTAGGCTCTACTTCGAACCTGCTAAATGAATGAAGGGTGAGTGGAATATATATATATATATATATAATATGTGTTATGAAGTGTTGAGTGTTTATGAAAAGATTAAATAAAACAAGTAAGTGCATTAAATATTAAAAATTCAGTATAATATTCGTTCCTATCGCATCCTTTATTCTTACTTGTTATATTATTATGCATCATTCCTGAATCCAACCGTCCATCTGTTTAATTTGTTAGCGAAGCTACTGCATTCCCGCTCAGTAGGAAAGCGAAGCCCTAGGATGTTTTTTTAAAGTTAAAAAATACTGCCCGGTGCCTTCTACAGATGCCGAAGGCATCGGGCAGTATTAAACAAATTACTATAATTAATTACTCATTCTAAATAAAAAAGGCGGGAAATGGCGACCGTAACTGTTCCGCGGAACAGTTTGTTTATTTTGTCCGCCATCTTTGTTAGCAACTTGGCATCCTTGGCGCAGCAAGAGGCACACTATTCTACACTTTTACCCAGACCAAATTTAAATGAAGTGGAAAAGGATTTTAGGGATAAAAATGACTGTGCAAAAAAAGTTCTTTGATGAAAGTTCGCATTTAATTGATTCTGATATGCGTGTTCAAACACAATTTTTCTAATGAGAATATCTTTTGAAAAAATCATAAAATATATTAATATGCTAATAGAAATATATACAGAATTTATAAGTTGATTTTGTACTAATTTTTAATTTGTATGCTTCAAATGCCGTGCTCTGAAAGTCATACAGGCCGATGAAAAAAATTGCCAATTTTACCTATTACCATTTTTTCATATAATTGTTGAATTTTACATAATATAGATACTTTTTCTATATACCTTTGAGTGTTGAAAAATAACTGATTTAAAAAGTATAAATTAATATGTTTCTTCGTGAATATTATTTGTTGCCAAGTGTAATTTGAGAAAATGTATGTTCCAACAAGTTTACTTTTTTCAATGATAATATACCAAAAAAAATATCTGCGATATATATTGATAGATTTTCATACTAATACAGTCATTTCAAAATTTAACTTGAGTGCAAATGAAATGCAGTCTCGTAAACTGCAACTCCTTAGTCCAGTAATAAAATTTCATCTTCCCAGTTAAGGCTTAAATAGGAACTGTATAGGTTTTTACCCGATTTATTGGTTTCCAGTAGATGAGAATGCAAGCTATCATTTGAATCCAAATGTCTAGGGGAACTCTTGACTCGTCAGGGGAAAGGTGCTGTTATACGCCATTGCCTTTCCGTGCCAAATTGAACAAGTGTTCTGCAATTGATCATACTAAGTAACCAAATAACCCAGAAAAGACTCAAATGTCTCTCATGCGGTACCAATCTCTTATATCTTCCTGGTGAACATTTTGGCACACCGAAAGTTAACTGAGCAAATCCTCAGTGCGTCGAATAATTTAGTATAAACATAGTCTGGTATTTCAATGCGTTCTCTTTTTGTCCACAGATTTGACTGCAGTTTTTGTTCTACTAGATACCACATATCAACTCTCTTAAACAATATCAAATGAACCGCATTGAATCCTGTCGAGTACATACTGTTCATCTTTGGCATATATGGATGAAAACGAACTTTACTATTAAAGAGCTTCAATCAAGTGTTTTAATTGACAAACATTTATTTCCTCTGTTGCCTTTAAATATTTACCTAAAGCATACGGATACAATCATATTTCGGTGAATTCCACTGGTCTATCATTAGCGGCCACAGGTCCCAGTAAAGAACTGAGGTGACCTACTGCTACAGACTTTAAATATAAAACCGTGATTTATCACTACCCACTTTGTAAACGGGTTGGCAGAAATTTATATAGAGAATATTTCTCGCATTTCAAGAGAATTGCTCTGGCTTATTCTATTTTAAAATTTCCTTTGTTAAGGTTAGTGTGATTATTGTCTTATTCTTGTTGATGCTCAAGAATTTTGAGAACTCTTAAGCATTTAAATGTGGAATATCTTCATCTCCATTAACAGCTTTCCTGATTATTCCAAGTCATTTCAGGTTTGTAAAGATTGTAGTTAATTATTATGATGGGAAAACTCGGGTGAAGCAGAATTTGTCGGTAAGATTTGTTTTATCACGGTTTTCACGTCCTAGATAAAATGAAAATAAATATTCAGGTTTGATTGGCAATTTGTCGAGTTTTGTTGGCTTTGCAGTTCTTTTGGTGGGACTGGTCACGTGTATTTAATGCTGTATAGTTTACGTTTGCTTGTGAATTAATAATGGATAAAGAAAGACAATTAAATCTAACTAGACAGTATACTCTGTGCTCCTGTAAACGAGACTCCAGAGGTAAACCAGTAATAAGAGAACATATACTTGTGTACAGAATATCAAGTATCACTTTGTGGTGACCCTTGTTTCGAAAACTATCATACAAAGACTAATATTTACCTTTTTTTTTTCATTCGCCCGAGATAACTCGGGATAATATACTACTATCAAAACTAACCTCTTTTACACTCATAAAAATTTGAAATCCAACTTTAACAGCTGCATGTGTTTGTTTTGTTTCGTTTCGTTTCCTTGTGTTTTGTAACAAAATAAAAAAAAAACATGATTGTTTGTAATTAAAAAAATTGCTGGGAAAATAGCGAATCGTCTTTTTCTTAAACATAGATTTGTTACTTTTTGCGTTCACGGCTTCTTAGTTATTAAATTTGATGGCATTGTGGTAATTGTTGCAAGATCTTGAGATACATTAATAATAAATTGAAAAAAAATATTTTATTAAATTTCTTTGCATATGTTCTTTTGAGACAAATTTCTCAATTGTTTTCAAGTGCTGTCACTTTGGTAAGACAAAGATTCTAAAAAGGTGAACATAATTCCATACATCGATTGAAGTTGAAAATACAAAGCCTTAAACCAAATCCTAAAATCAAAAATCTACGATATTAACTAAGACGTGTTAAGCTTTGAAACTTGGAATGATTTGAGAACTGATTTTTGTTTAACAGTTTGGCTGTTTATGATAATCCGATGCATACATTTTGCTAATTAGAAGGATAAAATTGCAAAACAAATTAGGGATTAACTAGATGCAACATTAAAGAATTAAAGAAAAATTCATCCCCAAACACAAGTTAATATTCTTGGGAAATTAAAATATTTATAGATTATTATATGCGCAGAAAATTGGCTTTCAGCAAGATAAAAGGATTGTATTATTCCTTTAAAAGTTTGATGCGTTTACAAATATATAATAACATTTTATATTTTTATTAATAAATTTATAATAAAGATGCAAAAAATACCTATATGTAAAAAAAGCAAGATATATACACATTGTGATGCAAATTTTCAATAAATAGAATAATGAAATCAAAATTGCCCTCAAATAAAGTTTAATTCTTTTTATTTTTCAATAATCGCTTCATTTTTTATTGCGAGAAAAAAAATGTTAAAGTACGAATAATTCATTTATTTCCTAAAATAAGTACTGTAGAGTTCGCTTTTCCAAAATGTTTTGTCATAACGTTTTCTTTTATTTAAATTATTTAATAATATTTATTCCTTCATATGTTGAAGAATGTGTTTGAAATGCATAATTAATATTTACGAAAAAATACATTCGTAAGTTGCTATAAGTATAGAAAACCTCTTTTATCTAGAAATTTGGCATGAATAGCAAAAATACTTTGCTACGAAAATACTGGAAGTCATTTTATTCTGGAAAATAACATCATAATTCTTATCAATTTTTTCCTTGGAAAGATTGTGCACTTTCTGAAAGAATTAGCCAATTTTACTTAGGAAAATAAATTTTCTTCTTTCTAACAAGTTTCCTTGGTAGCAATTTTAAATGAAGTTTAACAGTTTTTAATTAATTTACTATTCTTTATCTCCCTGAACAGGGGTTTAAAAGCAAACATCAAGTTCTCTAATATATATGTGCAGTGCATGCAGACTATGTTTTCTTGTGAATAGAATAAAGCTAAACATTTAGTGCTTGAATGACACACTCATCAGCAAAATAAATTAAGTTTATGAAATCTATGAATTAAAATTATTGATGTTTAGTATTACATTCAACTTGAAATCTACTGTTAAGTTTCAAGGTAATAATAATGAAATAACTTTTCTAAATACAATAAACTTTCAAAAGGGGGAGAACTAAAAAAACATTTTTATATTCTTACAAGGTATAAATTCTGTATGGAAACTTTTTAAACTATCATTTAAAAGATCTTCTTTTAAAATTTAATAGAAATTTACAAATTTAATATAAAATCTACAGATGAAATTTCATATATTGGATCCCAAAAACTGCTCCAATCAATTTCATCTATTGTATCCCAAAATTTGCTCCAATCGCTTTCATCTATTGGATCCCAAAATTTGCTCCAATCAATTTCATCTATTGGATCCCAAAATTTAGTCTAATCAATTTCATCTATTAGATCCCAAAATTTAGTCCAATCAATTTCATCTATTAGATCCCAAAATTTAGTCCAATCAATTTCATTTTTGGTCCCAAAATTTAGTCCACTCAATTTCATCTCTAGGATCCCAAAATTTGCTCCAATCAATTTCATCTCTAGGATCTCAAAATTTAGTCCAATCAGTTTCATCTATTGGATCCCAAAATTTGCTCCAATCAATTTCATCTCTAGAA
>JAPMOQ010015052.1:585594-616939 GCA_026543055.1 Argiope trifasciata
AATGTGTTACTTTCCTTTGTGGTGTTTCGGTAAAATGTGTTACTTTCCTTTGTGGTGTTTCGGTCCAATGTGTTACTTTCCTTTGTAGTGTTTCGGTCCACTGTAATGTTCCTTTTGTGGCGTTTCAATGCAATATATTAGTTCTACCGAGATGTTTCGTTCAAATGTATTATTTTTCTTTGTGTTGTTTCGTTCCAATATATTATATCTTTTTGTGTTGCTTCGTTCCAATATATTATTTCCCTTTGTCTTATTTCGTTCCAATGTACTATTTCCTTTTATGGTGTTTCATTCCAGTGTATTACTATTTACATTTTTGATATTTCATTTCTCAGTTGATTTCATTACATTATGGACTAAAGCGTCTGTACCTTATTCTGAATTTTTCAGAATCCATTTAGAGTATCATCGTATTTCAATACTCGGTATTTTTTCAAAACTCCAACATTTCTAAGAAATGTTTTGTTGTTCCAATGTGTTATTATTTCCATTTCTGATATTTCATTTCACAGTTGATTTTATTACATTATGGACTAAAGCGTCTGTACCTTATTCTGAATTTTTCAGAATCCATTTAAAGTATCATTTAGAGTATTTGGTTAAATTTTGCGAAAATTTCAGCATATTTTCCCATTTTTAAAAATATATAATATTTTCAAATAATGGTTTTTGTATGTATATTGTTTATTATTGTCTATACATCTAAAAACCATAAATAGTTTCTAAAAGATTCAATTTTTCATTTTTTTTTCCTCCGAACATAGTCGAATACCTTAATATGCTAGAATTGTGTAATAAAAAAATTACATTCCTTTGGTGGAAATTAGCAAATATTGAAATCTGTAATTCAATTTTTCTAATAATATAATAGAATTATTACTTTTAATCAATAGGATCCGTCTAGCTGCAATAATAACGTCCTTTAGTATGTCATGACTTGTCAAAGGTTGGAAATTGAAAGTTCATAAAATCTCAAAAAGCAAATGCACATATACTTTGACTTTTCTATCTAAAGCAAAATCTCCACATAAACATTTCCTCGTCTTACAAAAAAAAAAAAAGTTGTGACTTCAAAATATGAAAACCTGTCATTCCAAAATCGTACTCAGACTTGAAATTTTATGGTTATTGCCATCTCCAAGAGTTATGTAAACGTCCGTGTTTTTATTTTTTTCCACTCTCGGAACAACTTCCAAATACTCGGATTCAACAAAATGCTTTTCGAAAAAAAAAATCTGTCACCATCAAATTTTAGCCGAAATCCTAAGTTTTCTCCGTGATGCCTTCTAATGGATGTAAAAATAAATTCTAAAATGTCGAAGCTGCCTTGACTGTAAAAATCTTCTAGAGTAGATAAAAAAATCTAAGATTTCTTCGCAAAATGGTTTTTTTTTCTATTTTTGTTCAACTAACCAAAATTAAAATTCGTATGATTATTTTATACTTTAACAAATTGCTTCTTAAATTAATATATAGCCATTTACATATGATTTATTTTTGTCATAATTATCTATATTATTTAAAATTAGATCATATTAATATTGAATATTTTATCAAATGAAGATAAATGTCGTAAGTCTATTATTCTGCATTTTTCTATTTGAACTTTATAAAATTAAATCATTGCATTTTTAATTAAATTGCGTCATTGCGTTTTATTTTATAAACTTACATAATTTTTTTCTCTATAAATTACATAATTATGTTTTTTTTTAAATTACGTCATTACATTTATCGTTGTAGAATTGCATCATTATGTTTATCTTATAACATCTTTATATTTTTCTTTATTAAATCACCTTATTATGTTTCTCGTTATTGAATTACATCATTGCGTTTTTTTAATAAAATTTTGTCTTTGGATCGCAATGTGTTTGCCATTGCGCTTTATTTTATAAAATTATGTCATCACGTTTTTGTTTATAAAATTGCATCATTAATTTTTTTGTTTATAAATATGTATCATTACGTTTTTGATTATTAAATTGCATCATTGCGTTTTTGTTTATTAAATTGCATCATTGCGTTTTTATTTATGAAATAGCATCATTGCGTTTTTGTTTATAAAATTGCATCATTGCATTTGCATATATAAAATTACGTCATTACTTCTTTCTATACGAAATTATGCTATTATTTATAAAATTATGTTATTGCATTTATCTTTATACAGTTTCGCCATTCCACTATACTTTACAAAATAATGGCAATGGCCTTTTTTTTACAAAATTATAGCATTGTGCTTTTCTTTATAAAATTGCTTCTTTGTGCTTTCCTTTATAAAATTGAGTCATTATATTTTCATAACATCATTAAGTTTTTCATTATAAAATATCATCATTAAAGAATTTCAATAATACGAATTTCTTTATAAAATTGCATTTCATCTTTTTACTTTATGAAATTACGTCATTGATTTTTATATTAATACGCATTTTCAGAGTTTGAAACTTACAAACTGAGTAAATCTTCTGAATCTAATTTATAAGTCACAGTACTGAATTATTAAATAAATTAACAAGACAAATCATTTTCCCTTTTTAATTTCCATTAATTTTACTCAAAATGAACTCGCTTATTCCGTCAAAAACTTTTCGCCGTTGATTACTCTCATTCTTGTATGCGCAGTCTAAAAAAATTTTTCTTGATTAAATTTCATTTAAAAGAGTTTTGTAAATATTGATTCATTGACATTACAAGTTTTACTTCGGAACGAAACGATGGTGAAGTATTTTTGAACTCTGGTGCTCTTTCCAAAGAATATAATTGGTTTTATAAAATCATCGACCTAAGATTAATGAAATATATTGAGGGGTAATTAATTCGAAAGTAATAAGGGGTAAGTAATTCGAAAGTAATAAGGGGTAAGTAATTCGAAAATAATATTAGTGTCCCAAAAGTTTCTTTCTCATCTCGATATGAAAGTTTCTTACTCATCTCGAATCTGTTTTTTCAAAAGATAGGTTTATCTATTTAACATCTAAGTCATCAAGGGTTTTTTTATCGATATATAATATAATATGGCCAGATTTAATGAACCGACGAGGATCCATCTTTCATCATGACAACGCCAGATCACATATTGCGTTAGTCGTAAGAGAGAAGCTTCTGCCTTTTATTTAAGATGTTTTCTCGGATCCTGCATACTTTCCAGATCTCGCGCCATCTGATAGTTAGAACTTTCTGTCCTTAAAAGAATTCGTTTTTTAAATATATCAGCCAAATAAAAGTGCAGCTCGAGGATTATTTCTTGTCTAAAACGCAACGATATTAAACAAAATGAAGCTTCCAGAGAGATGGAAGAATGTAATAGAGCAAAAGGGTTCTTATATAAAAAATAATATCGTAATAATTATTGTGTATTAATTTCATATTAAAAGTAAAAAAGAAACTTATGGGACACCATAATGTATATGTCATATAAGCTGGTTCACGATGTGTAATGCGTTCTAAAATTTTCAATTAAATCACATATTTATTAGCCAACATTTAAGAAATAGTTAAGGTTAAAAGATTCAGTTATTGTTAGTTAAAGAGTCGGTAACTTTATTCGGAAAAACTTTTGAGTTTAATGGTCTAATAATTTATTGATTATGCTTCCAAAATATTAAAAATGCTTTTTTCGGTGATATTGCCAAAATGTTAAATATGTTTTTTAAAGAAAACGAAAAAACGAAAAAAAAATTATTGAATTAATGATACAGATATTGCAAACGATTATAGAAATATGCCATTAAGTCGGAATTTCAAGGCATATCCTGTCTAAATTCAATCAGGTTTACCGTAAATAAAGATTATTTATGGAATTAATGATATAGATATTGCAAACGATCATAGAATCCTTTGCTTTGTATTTATTTTTTTAGAAAATATCACATTTTATTTTATTTTATCCAGTCACGTGCTAAAAGTTGCATTTCTTTTGATGTATTTTGCGATGATAATCTTTTTTTATTCGAACTTCCGGGATTCTTTTATTTTATCCAGTCACGTGCTAAAAACATGATTAAAATATTTCTTTAAAAATTTGTTAAAAATAGAAGCTTACGTTATAAACTGAATAAATTGATACCATTAGAAAGCTAATTTTTTTTATCTTTAGATTGATATAAAAATCATGTTTGAGCAATTATATTTTTGAAAGTTATAGCGGAAAAACGTCGAAATTTCACTTAAATTTTAATTAATGCAAATTCTAATTAAAAATTCGAAAAAGGAGTTCCGAGGAGCACATTTCTGACCCAAGGTATACATGTACCAAATTCGGTAGCTGTATGTCCAACGGTCTGGTCTGTAAAGCGCCAACACACACACACGCACACATTGAGATTTATTATAAGTATAGATATCTTAATAAATATTGTGTATTAATTTCATATTAAAAGTAAAAAAGAAACTTATGGGACACCATAATGTATATGTCTATCTAAATTTTAAATGTATATGTCTATTTAAAGTTTAAAAATATTTTACTGACGGAGATTTCGAAACCAACTGTAAAACATAAGTTATAGTATCAATAGAGTTAGCAAAGGCGTCTAGAGTTAGTTTTTGGACAGTTAGTAGAGTAAACTGCATTTCGTACGCCAGAAATCACAATAGAGAATAAAAATCGATCAGGATGAAGGAAAAATCATGTCAATTGATTGAAAAATTCTGAGATTTACTGTTTATTCCTCATTTTTTTCTTCTTTTAACTTAACTAAATTTTTAAAAAATTGTTATCGAATGTACCTTAGCATTTTTATAACAAAACGTTGTCTGGGTTTGCAAACATTGTTAACTATATGATGCTCTAAAAATAGAATATTTAGCACGTAGCTGCATTATAAAAGCAAAGTGGAATTTTCCAGACTTTAAGCTAATATTTTATTTATTGAAATAAAAAAATTAAGTTTGTCAAATATTCTTGAATATTTTCATTCAAAACTCTTTTTTAAATGTAATAAATGTTTATTTGTCTTATAATTTTGGTTAAAAAATGTTTTTAATTTTCCCAAATTAAATTTAAACTAAATTTGTCCAATTTTTTTCTAAAATTTGCTAATCTTCTATTCTTTTAATGAAATTAATATTGATTTTATTACTTCATGAAATATTTATTTTCTCCGCCTTTGATATTTTTTTATTATTAAAAAAAATACTCGCCTTAGAATTTTTACTTAAAAGTAGAATTTTCGCATTTTTATTTAGATAATATTTTGAGACAAGCATGTTTTGTGTAAATTATGTAATGTAAAAATGGATAGCCGAGAATATAACTATACTGTTGATGTAATAATGCAAGAAAATAGAAAGATCAACTTTGAAAGTTTAGCAACTTTTTTTTTATTTGCATGTTCCCATTCATAATGTTACTTTTTTTTGTTTAAAAGTAAGCATTATCTAGCGACAGTAAAAAAAAAAAAAAATCCTTCTCGATAACTGAAAAGTGTACTCTAAAATGAAAAACCAAGAAAAAGATTAGACTCCCAAACAAAGTAGTTTTTTTCCCAATTCTATTTTTTAAAGTTTTAATGACAATGGATTAAATTATAACTAGAATAATTTGGGGATTTATGTGATATCGGGTTAGATTATATGATTATAATTTAAAACTTGCATGAAATACATTATATATTATTTTTCAATTGCATAGTTTATACCGTAGACTTTGACAAACTCATATATTTTTAATGTGAAATTTGTCTGCAATCTGTATTCTTATTTAGTTGCAAGTTTTTTCATAATATATTGGATTAATATCTTCTATAATTCCTATTAGTTTTGGTTAGTGCAAAACGAATGTAAAAAATTACTTTCATGTTTTTTTTTTCCTTAAAATTTCTTGAGCTTTATTCCTAATAATTATAAAGAAAAATGCTCTTTTGCATTAATTTATTCGAATATTACGGATAAAGAATGCATTCAATAAATATTAATTATCACTTTTTTCCATTTTTCTATATAAATAATAAATGAATTATGTAATTTTAGTTATAATACGCAAAAATATTTAAAATGACAACGTAGTTTTAATTTTAATATTTATCATTTTTTATCCCCTAAATTAATTTTGATGCAATAACAAAATTCAATTTAAGAGCTATTCGTATTCTAAAAAATAAATTTTCATTTTATTAAAAGCATAATTCAAGATCAAACAATTTACGGAGAAAAAAGTTTTCATTTTATTTTTCAGTAGTATGACGTCATTATAAACATTTCACTGAATGACGTCATAAACCGTAACATCATCCGAAATCGTCTGTCGTTTTCAGACTTTAGAATCAATCGTATGACGTTTCTTGAATCTGTCTTTAAATCATTTTGATTTTGAGTCGATTCTTTCAACACATAAGTGACGATACAAACATATAGATGATAACTAGCACTTGGTTTTAGCATATATATTCCTAAATTATCTTTCAGTTAAGAATAGATAGAGCTGTTTTCCCAGTAGAATGAAAATCAGTGATCCGCTGAATTTTAAAAATATGTCACAAGATATTGTGCCTTATAAATCAAAAATCCGAATAAGGAATATGACAAAAAATTTTTGTTGTCATGTACAATTATTCTTCATTCTGGTTTTATTTTACTAGTTAATAAGGATTATTACGTTAGTAGGAGGGATATTCTAAAATGTGGTGATTCGTAAAAATGAGTGTCGAATTTTTTGACGAGTACTGTGTTTTATCTATACTTCTTATACGATGAAGTAAAAATTGCATACTTTCTATTAATTGTTTGATTTTTTTTCTGATGGATTGACTTCTATTGATTATTTACTTTGAAGTTTTTGAAATAAGAGTTAGAAATATACAACCATATAATAGAGTTATGGGAAAAAAATTGACACATGTGAAATCAATGAAATGTAAAACTCTTATATATAAATATATATAAGCTATGTAAGCATTTAGTCTTGTAAAAAATTGAATTTTTAAGAAGAATTTAAAAAAAAAACTGTAATTTGTTCTCATTGATCAATATAATATTCAACTAACCGAATTGATTAATTATAAATATATAAATAAATGAATACTATTTGATATAATTTAATTTTATACATATTTTTGCAAATTTTTACTATTGCTTCGCTGAACAACAAGCTAACTGGTAATTAAGATAGTTTTATAGACATAGTACTCACTGCTGAATGGATACCCAAGCAATGACTCCTCGTCTTGGCAGCGAATTTGACGACTTTGGGTTTGGCGATAGTTTCTAAACTAGCTGAAATTTTGAGCCATTGACCAAGAGCCAATATACGATAACCTTTTAAACCTTAGACACTCTATCATGAAGTATGTAAAACAATAAACACACAGAAAAAAGGGTGTCAATAGTCAATTCAATAACGTTCAACTCAAAAGTAGTTGAATGATATGTCTCGAGAGTTTTGATTGTGCGCTTTGTATTCACTTCTCCATATAAAAAAAGGTTTTTTTTATCTGCTGAGTTTGCTAAATTTCCCGTTGTAAAGCTAACAGTGCAATTTAGGGAATTTTCCATAATAATAAAAATGCTGCATAATATTTTGGCATTTTCTTTAGTGTCTAATCGCATTTTTGTAAGAAAAACTGCTTTAAATCTTTAATATAATATGGATGACGTATTGGTAACATTTAAATTTGACTGTCATTGTAAAATTGGTGTTTATACACGATATTAAAATTTCATTTACAGAATTGAAGAAAATTTTTCAATATATATATACCATGTGCTCTAGATATATACTTAAATGTCTTTTTTTAAAGTCTTATATAGTCATTCAAAAAATGGTTGATATTTTGCGTTTCGATGAATTAAAAATAATTTCTTCATAGAGTGCTGGAATAAAACTTTAAACTTTATTTTCCAATTCTAAGGGAAAAAGCGTTTTTTGATTGGTTTTTGTATAATTTTCCATTATAAGAATTTTTAAATTTATTTTATTTCAATATTTAAAATATTAATTGGGAATTATATATCTTTTTATAATAAACTACAGTAAAGCATCGTTTAAACATAATTTCCTTAAACATAACTAAGTCATAAATTACATAACCATAAAATACTTCAGTTATGTGATGCAAAGCTTCTATCATATGCTATTTCAGAAGTTGGAGTTACTTGGAAATAAATAGCACTTTTCAAGGAATATGTGAAATGTGATATATCATGAATGCGAAATTATTCAAAATTAAGATATTAATATAAGATAAATTGATGGAAGTTTGTTTGAAATGGAAAATAAATGTGAAGGTATCGGGTTTACATTTAATGATTGGATTTCATATTAAAGCAGTGAATTCATTTTATATGTTAAAACACGAATAATAAAAAATGAAATCTACCATTGTAAACTTCAAGTAATCATGTGAGATTAATAATATTTTTAAGTCATTATTTGTCTTAATTAAAGTCATCAATCAGTTTAAACTGGTTTGGAATAATAACGAGACTTCTCTCTCTCTTTAAAATATATATTTAATATGTTTAAACTACCATTTTCAGTTTTCCTGGCTAGGAAATAAATTTTTTTATAATTAAATAAATTTAAAAAATAAATAAATTTAAAAAAAAAACCATTGTTTTACCAAATATTGACGCTTGCACGCTATAGTCTCGTCTAGTGATTGTCTCAAACCGATTTATATTGGTTAATGATTCACATTAATTAAGACAATTCGTATGATGCATCAAAAGCGATAAGGGAATAATTTTATTTCCTATGCATTTTGAGGCTTCAAAAACCTCAAACCAAAACAAAATCATGTTCTCAAATGATAATAATCCTAGGATTAGCATAATTCGTAATGACATAAATTTAATACTCATACCAGTATCTTTGGGTAGGGTAGCATGTCCCCCCCCCTTAATCTGGGCGTTCTTGTTCCTCTTTGCACATGGTTGCACTTTTGTGTTCTACCTGTAAAGTAAATGACTGCCCACCCCCCTGTAAAAATGGTCTGTGCAAGCGAATGTAACGTATGAAGTAATCAAGTCATAATTTTGACTCTAATTGACGCTAATGGAAAAAACAAGGGGTGCACATTTCTGCTTAAATCCCTGATTGATAACTGTTAGTGGGCTTGCAAAGTACTTTAAGTAACAACAACCTTTAATACTAACAGATAATTAGCAAGTTAGTAAAATACTATTTTTATTTTAAATGAAAACATTTTTATATACATGTAAGTTATATAAAATATGAAAAGCATAATTTGAACTTAATGAATGTATGAATCATCTTTGTGTATATAATTTGACATCACAAAGAGTGTAATGTTTGCACACTTAAAAAATGAATCAAGTTTTATATTTCCTAATTTTATATTCGACAGAAAATGTATAAATATGGGATTTGAAACAAATAGAAAAATGGTATTTAATTATTAGAAATATTTTTTCGAAATAAATTAGTATTATGTAGGTATTTTGCAGATATTTTAAGATAAGTAGTGATATTTTTTATTTATAAATGTAAAATAATTTTTCTTATTTAGCCTCGATTTTCATCTCAACAGGGTACAAAAAATTAAGAAGCAATACCTGAAAAGTGAAAAATGTTTTTATTCTTTATTTTTGATTTCAAATAAATTATTGAGAGAATAAACAGCTATTTCTTTAATTATTGTTAATGGAAGAAAATTATGTAATTTAAATATTTCATCAAACTATGAAAATGGTTTGGGTTTGAATTTAATTGCAAAAATTGGAAAATACTGTTGAAAATTACGAAAATATATATATATATATATAATATATATATATATATATATATATATATATATATATATATAATAGCTAAAATTCAGTTCAAAGTTAATTAAATCGTCCCCATTACAATTTTTTTTCATTTTAGAATTATGTAAAAATAGTATTTAGGCCTGAATATTATCTGGATTGAAAGAAAACATCAAATATTTCTTTAATTTTTATTTCACTGACATTTTAATTAAGACTTAATCATTCCGAAGTATGCATTTTTAATTTTATAAATATATGTATGCCGAATTTGGTAGATTTGGAAATAACTAATAGTCATGTGAAATGCCAGCGGCTAGAAAATCTAATATATACACATTATTTTTAATGTTATCAAATATTGCAATTTGGATCCATAACATTTCTCTCTCCATATTATATTATATATCAGCTTTATTCAACGAACAAAATATTTTAAGTGTTTTACTATAAATTAAGCTAAATGTGTTGAAACGGTATAACAATATACTTAGATTTCATATTTGTTTTGCAATAAAAACCTGCTTCTCAGAATAATCTACCGTTCTTTTAGCATGCACTTTATCTATAAAAAGACCTCTTTTAGTCTGTTTTCTAAAAATTATACATTTCCAAATAACAGTATTATCTTTTACCTTTCATTATATTTGCTCATTTGCATTACAAATTAATGTTTCCTATTTTTATCACTTTTAATAAATGAATATTTATAGGAAAGAAAATTCTTGTTTCAATTGTTAATTCAATGCAGATATATCCTTTTCTTTTAATGCAATCTTCAATTTTACTAAGAATTCATTCATAATTGATCAAGTAATGGATGAAATTGCAATAAAATAATTTGTGCTGCATTTCCTATTTAAATTGAGCTTGTAATAAAATAGACGCATTCTATTTTGTATTCAAATATTAAAAAAAAAACAATAATAACATTTTCTTGATGAAACTGTGAGCATATTTTTTATAATATGCATCAATTGCTCTATAAAATCCCATTTTACTTCCGAAATAATATTGTCAACTAAATTAATTCGAGATTCCAATTTATTTTTTCTTCAAAGGAAAACAGCGAAAGAATGATGATTTTGGATATATTTAATAATAAAATTCCAATACTTAAAAATGTTGGTACAGTGTTAACCTTAACATTTTTCCTTAATTTATTATACCCAGAATGTTATGAATACCATTCGAATAAACACAAAACAGTTCCAATAAAAATAATGAATAATAAAAACTATTAAATTTTAAGTACAAAAATTATTTAGGACAAAAATTATGAAGTTTTAAGTACATAAATTAGGAATTTTTAAGCAATAATAAGAGCCATAATTTAAATATGTATTTAACTGTAAATATTTTATAACTGTTTAGAAAAAAATTCATCACTTATATATATTACTTGAACAAGGCATCAAATGGCAGCAGATTTTTAATTTAAAAGTCGCATAAATGGGTTCTGATCTTGAAAGTCCATTACATATGATAAATTGCATGGTATGGACAAAAATAGTTTAATTGCACTGATATTTGAATATTTAATAGCCATTAATCGTTGAAGTTTTTACACAAATATATAAAAGATTCGAATTTGTATTTTAAATGTCTTTTTTAGAATTGTTTGAAAACGAAATGGGACAAGAAATTATAAATTGAATCGCAACATTAATTATGAAACGGTTTTTGTTACAACGTTTAAAGTCTTGGCAAAATATAAACCGTCCAAAGACCAAATTCTTGATGAATTTGGCACATATTTTAGAGTAAATGTGCATTTCAAATGATAAATTTGTATATCAAACATTAAATATCTACATTTTTATATCCACTTTTGCACACTCTGTTATACTCGGCTAGCTAGGGCATCATTCAGGCAAGTAGAAGACAAACAGATTTATGAATGAATGCGTATAAAATTTCATAGAAATTTTCAAATTTGATGTAAAGCCTACATTACAAATCTTATGAAAAGTGTAATATAGAATTGTAGATAAGATGCATGGGGCAGATAAGATACATAAGCTTCATTCTGAATGAATCTTTTTTTTTTTTTCCTTTTTTGAAGCATTCAATTTCTTCCACTACAAACTTTTATAAAGAAACATAGGATAAAAAGTAAAAATAATTCAGATGAAGTAGTATATTTTTTCAACTGACAAAACTTCAGTCAAATTATTTGTTTTCTTTTCGCTTTAATTATTCAGTTTATTCCTTTGAAAATTAACAATTGAGATATAGATTTTGTGCAGATACTAATGAATGCAAATGTTCTGAGAAAATAAGTAGAGAAAATTAATATTTTTCTTGTTTATTTTATTTCCGTTTTTAGAAGACATTTGATTTATTCAGTTTTAAAGAAGCATAAACCACTCAAGGAAAACTTATGACAACTTAAAGATATCCTAAAAAATCATTTTTTTTTTTAAATGCATTTTGGAGTCTTGAAAATTTCTAAATGAACATTTGCATAAATGTAATTTTAACGAAGGATTTCGGAGAAAAATCAACAATCAAAAATATTTCTTAGTTTGGATATAATTTAGTTTTAATTTCTATTCTTAGAATAGAATTCTTCAAAGATATTAAAATTAAAAAGAAATAATTATTTGTAATTTTTTTTAAGATGAAGTGTTTTTTAATACTTACGAATTAGAAATTATTTGAAATTTTTTACTACGTATTTAAGAATCTTTTTATGTTATTAAACATCTTAACTAAACATATTCTCCAAACTGATGCATTTTTTTCAAAGTAAATATTTTCATCCATTTTGGGAAAAAAAAACTTGTACCAAGTTAAATATTTTTTTCCACGTTTCTTTAAAGAAAATATGAAGTTTCTAAGAATATAATGATTGTAATTTGCATATTCTTTTAAACATTTTACTTTATTTAAAGAAATATGATTATTATTCCTGACAAAGATTTATCTGCAATTTGTGCCTAAGTCGTATTTTAGTAATTAATTTTTTAATAAAGAGTTTTTTAAATATTTTTCTGACTTCTATTTTTTAATTATTGAAAGGAAAAAAATAGTAATATTTTCATGAGCTGTCGCAAAACCCATAAGTCAATTTGCTATAATTTTTTTCTCTCTTTCTTTTTTCTTTTTTTTTTTCTGAAATAAAAAGTGTAATTAAAAGTTCTAAACATAGGACAATATGACATATTCTTTCAATATTTGTAATAATTTAGGTTTAACGATTTTTTTTTTCTTATCGAACTACATGTGGCAAATATTTTTTAATACCAATAATAAAGATTATGATCTGCAATTTATAAAATGATCAAACTTAATCATAAGACTTTGGAAGTTACTTCTAAAACTTGAAACTATAAGAAAGCAATTTAAATAACAAACGTATTGATATTGATTTCTAATTTTGTCAGAGTTTTATTACATATCTGTTTTTCAAATATTGATGTCATGCACATGTCTTTTTGTGCCAATTCAAATGGTACACTTTCCGGTTTTATTTTCTCATAATAGCAATCGTTAAACTTATTTAATCGTTGAAATTCGAACTCGAGATTTTGATAAACCTTGACGTTTAAGACCTGTCTGAGTTCATGTAATACAGTTTTGGCCAATCTCCGTTTCTTTATTTGTAATATAGATAACACTAAAAAAAATCTTTAAGCTAAACAGATGAAATTTAATATACTGCTTTTATTACCAATTTATGGATTTCTATTCAATTTTGAGACAGAAGCCTGTCTGTCTCGTGTTCAATTCTAAGTTAACATTAATACCATAACTACAAAGCGAACACTTTTTAAACATATAAAATTCGTTACCTAATTAATATTTGTAGTTTAGACACCTAACGAATTTTCAACCATATCCAAAAAAAAAAAAAAGTTGATTGTTTATTAGTTAGCACTTTTAGAATTATAAACGCTATAACTCAAAAGCGATAACATTTAAGCACATCCAATTTGGTAATGCGACTTAGTGACTTTCAGCGCAGTTTTGGGTCAAATTTCTTTTTAGTCGGTAAGGAAATGAAAATTCTATTATTCTTACACTTCAGGGAATGATCGCTGAGAAAAAAAAACTCACTGTAATGACTTGATCCTGATCGATCAAAATAAGAAGTAGAATTTAAGATAGTCATTTTATTTACACACACACACACACATAATATAATATAACACACAAAAGAAATTTTTTTTGTAATGTAGGTATTAATATTTGCTGTTTAAACAACAGTCGAAAGTGGAATGATTATAATGAAAAGAGCTGATGGCAACAATTCCCCATCAATTCTCAGAAAAACATCATCACACGCTAGCAGGGTGTTAGTCAGAACGGCTACTCCAGGGTGGAGCATAAAAATACCACAACCCGCAATCCAGAAAGTTTCTCCTCCTCTTCAAAGCAAAACAGTTCTTTATTTCTGTCCAAACTCAGCCACCCCAATTTCCATTCGTCCACGTCAGTTCAACATCGGTCAATCGGCCAGAAAAATATCACATGATAGTGGCTCTATCCTGGCGGAGGACTATCCATGAAAAACGCGTCCTAGCAATTGACTGCTCTGGAACAAGCGTCAATGATATTCGTTCTCAAAGGGACCATCTGACATCCATATGTTTGATATTCCTTTCCTTTGAAGATATAACAGGTTTCTCCCCCACAATGCGCTTCACGTGTGGTGTTTCAGCTGAATTATAATAATCAAAAGCGACCAGCATTCTGAGGCAAGAAATACCTCCCATCTAGCAATATGGGGGTTTTTAACGTGGAGGGCGTTAACAGGTCGTAAACAGCTGTCTGGAAATACCACATCTTGAGAATAAAACCGGGGAACTCTATATCACCAATGATGGAAAACAGATTAAACACAAATGCTAATGTAAGCCAAAGGTTAATAGTACTTTACAACTGAAAGCCATTGCTATGTGAGGCGTTTTCGGGATAAGAACTTTTATAACTTGAAAATTTTGGGGAGACCCCACCCGATAATTTTTTTGAAAGATAAGATTGATTTAATAACATATTGTTTACTTTTGAACTGAAGATTTTGAATGCCACAGGGAATATAAAATATCTAATAAGGAAATTCTAAATTTAACATCGACTTTAAGTTTTTTCACATTTAATTTTCCATAAAGATATTTTGATATGATTTTTCAAAAGATGCTTATACGGGTCGAGATATCTTGGTTGATAGGGCGTTGGATTCGCATCCTTTGACTTACGAGTTCGCCCTCCGCCAATCGGAGACTCCATGTACATAATGACTGGTGCAAGTATAAATCTTCCGTGGTCACAAAGTCCTTAAAGGCGGGACGATAGCACTGGGGTGATACAATATTAGAGGTGACCGTACTCAGATTTAGGAATGGAAATGATACGTAGAAAATGAAGTCCGTCCCATGGCACACGGTTAAGAGTCTAAGAATCCTCTAAATTTAAGGCACCTTCTCAGACTTAGAGTGTGTCACTGAAACAAAGGACGTTAAAACTTAGCTTAAAATTGCTTAAATTCATCAAAGAGCTTTTTATGGCAAATGCTATAAGCGGCAACAACAGAAAACATTTTTTAAGACAAATGCTATAAGTAACAGCAAAGTTTGTCTATCACATATACCATAAGAAACAACAACAACAACAAAGCTTGTCTATGACAAATGAAATAAGCAGCAGCAACAACAAAGTATATATAAGACAAATACCATAAGAAAAAACAACAAAGCTTGTCTATGACAAATGCCATAAGAAGCAATGAAATGACAGCATTTTTTTTTCTGAGACAATTGCTATAAGAAACAATAACAGTAGAGAGTTCTATGACAATTAACATTAGAAACAACAACAAATCTTCTTGTAAAAGCATATTTAAAGAAATTATAATTTATTAAGTGAAAAATTAATTATTTATAAAAGGAATTTTTGAAACATTCTTTGCTATTGAATATGTATAAATTCTATCATAATTTTAAATTCTTCCAAACTGTTTAAAATCACAAATATTATATGAAATATATTATCTTCTTCTATATAAACTTCTAAATATCAAAGCTTTTTGTTTGATTGCATTAAAAATTTATAAATGTTTTCTCTAAATAGATATCAATGATTTCCATATAATTTAAAACGAGATTCGGCTTTGATTCATGTCTGTGTAAACCCAAACAGGAGTTACGGAGATTTGCATTATAGAAAACATTGGATTAGTGCTGATTAGAACTTGAGAAATGATTTGGCGGAAATCAGAGCGTGTCTGGTATCCGCGCTATGTTTGCAAACACATCCAAATGATGTCTGGGTATCGTAATAATGCATGGATCAAATTGATATTGCAGCCAAAAGGCAGTTAATCAAATTCATATTGATATGACGGAATTTACTAAACATTATGCTTGGAGACCGAAAACTTGCTTGGAATAAAATATTTATAACGATCAGTTCAATTTATTTTGATTATCTAGTTTGCTCATTATATAAAAAAAATGTATTATCATTTTTTATGTGAGAACATGATAATCCAGTTTGAGACTTTCGAAGTCGCAAAATATGCGGGCAGAAAATCAAGGAAATGAGTCGTAAGAAGTTCTTTCCCAAATAAGCTCAATGAAGAACACGGAAATCAAAGCGAAAAAGTGTGGGGAAGTTATATATATTCTAATAATAATAATAACGTTTGCCCGTTATATATATATATTGGTGCGTGTGTGTGTGTTTTAAACCATAATATTCATTTCTATCAGAAATTATCATTAATTCAGAAAAATTGTCGGTAAATAATTGCATCAAATTCTATTCTTACATTATTTTTAATTTTATATCAGATATAAAGTAGGAATAATTGTTAAATCCATTTTTAATTTCGTTCGAAAAAACCATTTAAGAAATATTTTAATTTTTAAGTAATAAAAATATGACTAGCGGCTGTAGATTTAATCATAAATATTTAATAAATATTTACTATATTTAAATCTTTAATTTCAGATTTTGAAAAATAATAATAAAAAAAGATGAAAAATTTTAACAATGAAATTAAACGATTTTCTATAGCAAAAGCATATCTTTTATTTTTCCCTAATATTATGAAATTTGTTTTCCAAAAGTATCAGACTAATCGTGTATTTCTATTAACTTCCAATTTCAGTATGTGTTGTATTTAATGGTCGATTACCATCCTCGTCTTCATTCTTCTGATGGTTTGGCAACAGATATTTAGTTGCCATATAAATAAAGATCCATATCTCTTCAGATAATTTTTTCAAAAAGTATTTGTATATTTCACTTTTTAAACATGTATTGTTGAGTTAGTAATAATTAAATTTTCAATTCAAACGAAATCCTGCAGAAATTTCTTTTTGCCGTTAAATATCAAACTTAAAGACTTAAAGATATAAAATCAGTCATAAGAAAATAAAAAAAAAATAATGAAATATACTGTCGAATAATAATGAATCGAATTTCAAGTTATCATGTGAGAACATTATTATTTTTTAAGTTATTATTCATCTTAATTTAAGTCATGAACCAGACCAGTAATTAAAAATAACGAGGTTGTTGTATTGATCTCTATCCCTCCCTCTTTATATAGTATTAATAATAATTATAAAAGAAATACTGGTAAAAGCAGATCAGTCTTTTAAAAGCGCATCTGCTTTCAAAGAAGCATAATAATAATGCAATACTGGTAAAAACAGGTAAAAAATATTTTCAGTTGAAAGATGTTGATGAATATTGCCTACGTGATTTCAAGCCTCAATTATTTATTGCCTCCAATTATTCAAAACCTCCTATCAAAAACATGATCATGTTCTCACATAATAAAAATTAAATACATAAAAATCATCTAAAAAGATGTAAAATTTAAATGGAACTTATCAAGTTTGTGTAAGTTAATGTGCAACTACATTTCAAGGAGTTTCTTCTCAATAACTAAGAAGAGAATGAGCACCACTATTCTCTATATTTAAGTTCGTGAAGAAAATGCAAAAAAGAATTTTACTAAACACGAATTTTTCCAAATCTTCGAAAATTCAGAGAATATAGTTTTCTACAAGCTATATCTTAGTATATTAAAACAAGAAAAGGCCAAACTTAGGGTTCTTTTATTCATTCAGTATTATTGTGATATGTCTTTTATTTCCACTAAATTAATGCAGTTGCGTGTTCAGCCTTAGAGAATGGAATTTTCATGAAAGAAAATTGTTCTCATCAACATTCTATGGAGCTGCCACATAGTCTTGGTATGATTTAATGCAATGAATCTCAATTACCAGATGTGGGGGGAGTAATGAGTTTTTAATTATTGTAAATGCCCACTTTCGCAGCCATGCCGGTAATCTGTATTTGGAGAGCTAATATTAGTGAATATTTTTACGAGTGCATATTTTATATTGGTTTGAAATTAACGAATTTCTTATAAAAGGTGCAGTTAGGTTTTTTTGTGGCTAATCATTTTAAACCATTATTTCTTTAAAAGCTAATTTTGAACTGTTCTGTAAAATTACTCGTATTAGCCCTTTCACCATGCTCTCCTCTCTGTTAAAAATTTCTGTTTTCCTCCGCATTAGTATGAACAAAAATAAAAACTCAAACAAGTAAGTACTTACGAAGCGTTTTAAAATGTAGTAGAAAGCTTGAAACCTGTTACAGAAGTTTCATTTGAACCCGTTAGATTCGTTACGGGCGACGAAGAGGTTGATAAAATCGGTAGTCTAGATTTAGCGACGAATATCTGAAGGCAGAATTATTTAATTTTTTATTCTTTCCTCGCATTTAAATGATAACCAAATAATTCACCCGGAGTGCCTGTAAAGAATTAATACGTTGACTGCCAACTACGAGAAAACTCGTAGATTGCGTTCTTTTCTAGAACCAACCCCTGTATGTTATTAGATGACAAATTCTCAACTACAGTTAAAAGATAGCTAATTAGATAGATAGTCCTGATATCAGGCGAGTGAAGAGACAGTGAACGTGTGAACCTATATGATCTGCTTTTTTTTAATATTATTAAAAAAATAATGGCATTACATCAGAAGGAAGAAAGTTTTATTTTAAACAGTCCTTTATAAAAAATATTTTTTTTTAATATTTTGTATTAAAAAATATGTTTTTAAGTTAAAGATTAAAAATCCCTTGACTTTTAGAAATATTCACCAAAGAATACGTAGTTCTCTTGCAAGTTGCTTGTGTTCATTTTTTTTTTGCTTGGTTTTTTTAACTTTGTATGTGGATTCATTAATCACTATATACCCTAAAAGAACTTCAGATTCTTGATGAAGTTTTTAAAATTTAATCATAAAACTAGGTTAATGTTATCTATGTACTTACATATTAATATATAAAGATTTCTCGCAGATTTCAATATGTGTGCTCCGTTTGTGGCATGGCACATGTACAAACTGTATTCAATCTCTTCCCATGTTTTGGTCAAATTTTCTGGAGGGATGTTTACCACACAAGTAATTATCTTTTACCTGAGATTTATTCTGAATTTTCTCAGTATACTTGACATGTCCGCAGGAAGGAAGATTCTAATTTAACCAGATCTGGGCTCGTTGGAAGCCGAGATAAATGAATACAAATATAAATTTCACTGTATTTTTCTAATTGTCAAAGATAGAAATTAAATCCAATAAGCCAAATTAGTGCCTCAATAAGACTAATTTATGTATAAAATCTGTTGCTATAACTGCAACATTTTAGAATTCAGGGGATGAAAATGAATGTCCCCTAACTTAACCCCCTCTAATTTTAAAAATTAACAATTAATGTTGCCAGACACAACTCAGATGTAAAGGGATCTACATTTGCCAGTTTGCTCAGAGGAATCTTTTAAATTTCTTTTGTTTATCGAATTTGATTTTGAAACTCTTTTGGGACGGGAGGCCTTTATCCTAGACGCAAACAAGGAATGGAGGAATGGAGCATTAAAAAAAGGAATCATCCCACTGGAAGGAATTTTTGGATCTCTATGCTTAGCTTTGAAAGATAATCAGAACAAATCAAGTCATAACGTTGTCATTTTCCCCCTACCTTTTTAAATTCTTAGTTCATTCATAATTTGAGCACATTCTTCATGCACATATCGCGTTTTCTTACCATAATAAAACGAAACCATGGTTTTCCATGTAGTAAAAAAGTACATAAAATATATATTAGAAAGCTACCGCAAAATAAACGGAACTGACAATAAAACTCAAAAAGACTACTGTTGTTGTTACTTATAGCACTTTTCAAGCCCTTTCAAAGAAATACGGTCAGCGTTTTAAGCCGTAATGAGCATATCTTGACATTTATCTATCAGCGATTTAAGCCAAATTGTGCATCCATTCTTTCTACAATAGCATCAACTTAGCTACTTCATGCTTTACATTCACTTGCACAACCTCTTTTAAAAGAAGGGGGACATATTTATACACCTCTCAGAAAGAATGTAGAACAACAACTATTCCTGATTCGGGACTTGAACCCCAGATCATCGGGACGCAGTCAGAATGCCAGGACGCCAGGTTGAGAAACATTCTCTGCTGATGTATATTTGACAAGCCGGTCACGAAAGGGTTAATAACAACATATCATTCGCAATATACATAGATTCCATAGCATTAACTAAACAATATCATATATGTAATCTCCGTTTCGAATTGGTTGACTGTATTATTCCATGAAAGTTGCCCAATCGCTTCCTATAAATCAACATTATTTATTTCCCGTCTCATAGAAATGTAATTTACAATCAAACGCCTAATCTATTTTGATTGAAACCTTTGTAAACTCAGACGGGTATTAAGTACCGCTTTATCAATGTTGAAATAGAAATCGGATTATAATCTCGCATATTGACACGTGTCCATTATAAACAGTTGCGAGAGATTATTTTAAAGTAATGTAATGAGATAAAGGATTTCGGTAGCTTGTGATTGGTAATTGCTGATATATATATGTTAGACAACAGTATAAATTGATTTAAAACGAACACACGTGTAGAATTTTCTGCGTGTTTGAATAAATAACGAATTGCATTTCGTTATTTAACGCATCACGTATATTCGTTTCAGAAAAGTTATGTTTGGCAACGGATTCTAAAACTCTTCGGGCCACGATGGCCAGGTGGTAAAATCTTGGCTTGTGTGCCGTAGGGTTTCATGTTCGAGACATGATTCCCCGAAAAACTATCGTGTGAGGGGGTCTGTTGCACATTATATCCATCTGGCCAAACGTCCTCCCTCTGGTGTGGTGTGGAAAGGGTGGTAGCAGCTCAGGTTTCGTTATCGTCATCTAAGCCATATATAACCATTGTGTATGAATGATTGATGTACATTAAATCTATTGGAGAAAGAGTGCCTACTCGGGTGTCGTTTTTGCCATTTGACCGTGGTTCAGAATTACGAGATTCGTCACGAAACAAGATTAATGTTCGAAACCGGGACATAAAAAAAAAAACTAAAAGCTCATGTCCTATCAATCATATTTAGTAAACAAGTCGAAGTGGTCTCCCTAAATCTTTCTAGCATACTCTCTAATTCAGATGTTATCCGTTAGAATGCATTGCATGGCATACAATAGTTAAGAAATATTTACATTTGGCGTAACTATAATATTTTTATTGAATCTGTCATTTAATCCTTGAAACAATATTTTGAAATTAAGCGTTGGCGTGAGGTTAATATTATCCTAAGATAGAATCTATGTCTGGGACGCGTTTTTTCCAATCTATTGAAACAAAAATTTGTTGAAAGGCGTCACTTGCAATCATAAAATATCACACCTAATTTGATAAATTTGTCATTGCGTTTCTGACATATCGCGTTTATATGTTTCTGAAAATAGAGATCGATCGGGTTGACTCAAATTTTGATAGGTGCCTAGACTATAGATTTCAAATGTGTGCTCTGAATTTTATCCATCCAACTCTTCTTGCTCTGTAGTTATTCTGTTAATTTTTAATCAAACAACCTGAAAGACATATTACAGAATATCTAGGAATAGAATTTGTACAAAATTAGATAGAAATCTACAAATTTGATGTAAAGACGGTACACTAAATTTCATTTGCCTAACTCAAAGCGGTTTTAATTTATATTTGTCGAAGACAAACGATCATAATGGCATTTTTCAAATTTGTTTTTCGAATTCAGAAAGGTCTAAAACGGGTAGATTCGAAAAAAAAAAATTAAGGTTATTATACTTTTTCTACACTAAGTATAAGAGTAAGTAAAAAGACATTCTATTTTTAAAAGTTTCTGAAATAATATTAAACTCATTTTAATAAAATAATTGTATATCTACCGTTACGATTAAATCTGCTTTTTAAATGAGATAAAAATTATCAGTCGATTGGTCCAGAACTTTGTTTCTATAACAAATTTATCGATTTTATTTCCTTCGAATCCCGTCGATTTGAGAGTATACAATAAAAATATCATGATTTTTTTTTGTTAAATTGTGGAGCATCTTTCCAAGAATAAAGCTTAGCCCCCTAATCACACTTCATCCCCTCGTAGTTAGGTCTCGTCTTCAGGAGCGGAGGGTTACCTCTTCCCATCATAGAACCGTCGAATAAGTGGGTCTGGTACGAATTGATTTCGTCGAAATCAAGTATAGTTCCATCGGTTTAGTTCAAAAATTTGCATTGGAGGTACCACATCTGCCGTAGCCGTCGAATAAGTGGGTCTGGTACGAATTGAATTCGTTGAAATCAAGTATAGTTCCATCGGTTTAGTTCGAAAATTTGCAAAGGAGGTACCACATCTACTGTTGCCGTCGAATAAGCGGGTCTGGTACGAATTGAATTCGTCGAAATCAAATATAGTTCCATCGGTTTAGTTCGAAAATTTGCAGAGGTGGTACAACCTCTGCTGTTGCCGTCGCCATGTAAATTCGGTTTCAAAATTATGAGGTATTGCTGTTTTAGGAAACGGACTCGGAGCTTGATTGTAAAATGTGATAAGATATTTTAGTGATGCAATTTCATTCTCAATCATGTAGTGATGAAAGAAAATTTATCACTCATATATTTATGAATAGTACGTTAAATATATGGAATTTAAAATAATAACATTATGTAAAAGAGGGTACTTTTGATAAGTTTGCAATAAAAATGCTTTACTGAAGAAAGTGTTTAACTACTACGTAGTTTTGAAATGAAGGCGCCATTCTCTTTTATAAAATAAGACAAAATTAAATGGAGATTTGTTATAAGTGGTAGATTTTTATTTATAATTCTCAGATATATATATATATATATATATATATATATATATATATAATATATATATATATAATATATATATAATAACAAGCAATAATTTCGAAAAACATTTCTGATGCGATCTTTAAAAAGCTGTCAAAATTAAATCAAACAACTAATATGTGTGAATACTTTAAATAGGTTTAAATTGCCATATTATTCGAAGTTGACTTTAATTTTTTTTTCTACTAAGAGATTTAATCAGGAAGTCCATTTAATTCTTTAGGGTTTGATTGTTAATAATTGAAATTTTGAAATTACAATTACGGCCATGTTTTAGTGTTTCTAATAAAGATTACACACTTATCCATAGTAAAAAAAAAGAATGTAAATAGAGTTACGCTGATATATTGCTTAAAAGCGGGATTCAAAAATATCTACATTATCTTTTGGTGATTTTGAAATGTCTTTTGTAAAACAAATTTTGATTCTGTTCAGTAAAAAATAAACATGATGGAATTTTTAAAATTTTAAATTACTTCATTAATTATAAGTCTCTAATTTTATTCAATGATCCGTTATTGTTTCTTATGGCACTTCCCAAATTCAGAAAAAACCGCTGTTAAGAAGGTAGCGGCTTAAGCCGATAGGGGGCGTCTCTTGTTTTAGTAGAGGACGGCATATTCACGCACCTCACAGACAGAACACAGAGGAAGAACAACCATGCCAGAACCGGGACTCGAACCCAGGGACCCCAGATCACGGAAACAACAGGCTAACCCTATGATAGGACGCCAGTTTTCTATAATGTGAATTAATCAACCAAACAAATAAATTCTTTATAATTTTATAATTCATGAATATTTAAAAGCATTATAATATTTTTGCAACAGGCATTTTAAGATCTTTCTTAAATACAGATAATAAAACACGTATAATATATACAATAAAAACGTTCAATATGTTTTGAAATTACATAAAACTCAAATTTTTAAACAAAACATAAAGTAATTTGTAAATAATTAGAAAGATACATTGATTAAAATTAGAAATAGAACACTCTTATTAATTAGTAGTGGCTTTATTGGAATTTTAAATGGTATAAATTACCCCTAAATTAATTCTCTTATATGTCTGATATTCTCAAGCCCATATTCTTAAGTGCTTAATACCTCTGGTAATTTTTGTAAACTTTACGATCTCTTTGATATAAAAGTAATATAAAACTTCTTTTAATTATTATAAATTTATCACATCTTATATATAGGGTAACTCATAGTTGACAAAAAAAATTATATTCCTCGGTCGCTAAAAGTTAATTCGGTCACTAAAGAAAATTATGAGAAGAATGGTATGAAAGCAGCATATCGAATTTTTTTCTGGAAATGACTTTTGTTACTGGAGCAATATCAGACACGGTAAATATAAACCATCAAAATATATTCTAGAACTTTGACCATTTTATTCCAAAATCCATCCAAAATCACAAAAATTCTCCGATTACTACCATAACCCTTGACCATTTTTCGAACTTTCATGCAATAAAGATATTGATTTCGCCTTGAATGGCTTTGGTGGGTGAACATACTTTAATATGGCTGTCAAAACCATCGTTTAGAACTCAATTTCAAAATTCTTTTCATATCCATACAATCTTTTGGATGATCGCTTCGGTATGAACAAAGTATTAAAAAATCTTGCCAGCCAAAATATCTTCGCAATCATTTGAAAGAAATAAAAATTGCCGTAATATATTTTCCATCTGATATAGTCGTTACCAGGCTTAAAATACATTCATGTTTTGCATTATTAGTGTTAAAATCAATGTTTAATAAAATTTTATCAAGATATGAAATTATTTAATTTTTTGAAACCTTTTTTGAAGTAAAATGATAGCATGAAATGAAGCAAACGATTTTTAAAAAATCACAGATTAATTTTTTCATACGCATTTATTTACCGAACTCAATATTTCTACCTGATTTAAATTATTAATCATCTGCTTTCCAACGTTTGCTTTAAAGTTTGAAATAACTTTTGATAATGTATTTTGTAAACAGTCTTAGTATGTATTCATGTTCTATAACAAAGAAAACTTTATTATATACATCTTCTATTAAAAGAAATAAAAACATTGCCAATAATAATTTTAAAAAACAAAATTAGAAGTATTATAAAGATTGATTTTTTTCAAAAATTCTCTTTTTTTCTAGATGATGAATCCACCTATTTCTCATTTCGAATTCGACCACTTTTACTTAAATATTTATTAAAACTTTTTAAAAAGGGAACCAATTAAGGCATTGAGTATATGAAAATTGACTTCAAAGAGAATTTTTTTAATTTTGTGGTGATATAAAATACGTTTTTTTTGTACAAGCTTTTCCATTGTTACTACCTAATATACAGCAAAGTTATATTCACTTAAGAATTGAATATTTGGTTCCCTTTTGGGTTTTAATAAATTGGCAATATTATTTCTCTTTTCTGACATAATATATGTGCAAAATTTGGCTCTAATTGGTTCGGGTATTTAAAATGGGCTGCTGAATAGAAATAAATAGCCATAAAAATTTATTAATATTATGACATATATCGGAATCAAAATAAAATGCAAATTGAAAATTTATAGCATACTGTGTCTCAAAAATTGGGAGTACACCTTACTTTCTCTTGATAAATACGACTTCCAATAAAATAAAATATTTCTGAGAAGTGCAAAACATTATTATTTTTTTTTAATTTTACACATAATAAGTGATTTAATTTAAAGTAAAGACCAAGAGCAACCAATGGAAAATATATCAATCAAAAATTTTTAAAAGCATTTTAAATAAAAATATGCTGATTTTTGTCCCTAAATATTGAGAGTACACCAAAGAAATATTTGTAAGATCTGGCATATAAAAAAGTGTCAGTATTTGTCTTTTGGCTTTTATAATAGCATCTAAACCAATTCAACTAATTTTTGATTGTATCTAAATATATTTTACCTCCAATCTTCTTGTAACACTTGTTTTAAATGGGTTTTATTTGTAATTTTTGGACCACTGTTTCGAGTGTGATCTACAGATATTCAATAACACTGACGTAGGTGAACAGTGACAGTGTGTGCAACTATTGTTTATAATAAAAATACTGCGATTTCGAGGTTATACGTATTTTGTTTGATTTCGCTGTACTGCTGTAAAACGAAATTTTGATCTAAGGCAAAAATGTGCATATGTTTATTCAAAATGATCCAAAAGCTTTTTAGTTAAAAAACATCATTTAAATTTTTTTATTTTTACTTAATCAAACAATTTTTAATGCGCAAAAATAAGAACATGTTTTCATTTCTCTGTAATGTGTTATTTATATTGAAATTTAGATTTATCAAGTAAAAATAGGGTGTACTATCAATTGTTGGAGCCCGTGCATATTCATAAGATTAGCTTACTATAGAATATATACCGGAATATATACCAATATATATTTTTATATCAATTCCAGTATATAGAATGTATGCTGGAATATAGAATATATTCTATTAGCTTGCTATAGAAAATAGTCAATTTGTTACAAAATGATTTAAAACCATTCTTTGAAGTTAATCAGATGAAGAAATAGTTATTAAACTGTTTCATCTTTTCAGTTTTTTGTCTAAGTGACGAAGTGTAACCCTAATTCATTTTCGTCTTTATTAGTGAAAATGAAATAAAAGGATTACTGAATCAACAGACTCAGTATTAGTTGATGCCGAGTTGACAATTTAGTCTCCTTTAATTACCTTTACGTGTCTTCAGATCCTACACTTGTTACTTATTTTTTGGAGCTTAAATTAAGGTCTGCCTGCGTGCCACGATTGCCAACTGCATCGAATGAGCTCCCAAAATCGTGTTATTAATACTTTTATGTGCTTAGTGGCATGCTCCTAAATATATATATGACATTAAGTATCTTAGAAAAATGAGTAGCATACTGATTTGGAGATAAATATAACGGTTGTAAATATAAGAAAAAAATGAAATATTTACTTTTGTTGTATGTGTTATGTTTTATAATACTTTACAAGTCCGCTGACAGTTATCAATCACCGATTTAAGCCTAGTGAGTTTCTCGTTTTAGGTAGCACCAACTAGGGCAAAGAGTAGGATTTAGCTACTTCATGTGTCACGTTTGCTTGCACAACCCCTTTATGAAAGGAAAAGAGGGGGGGGGGGGTTACATTCACACACCTCAGATATAACATAAAAGAACAACCATGTCTGTACAGAGATACGAGTCCGGGATTCTTGGTTTAGTTTATTTATATTAATGTCCCGTTGTGTAAAGCAACACTAGGGCTATTCTGGAACGGATCTCGTAATTTTGAACCACATTCAGATGTCGAGGACGACACCTGAACAGGCGCCCTCTCTACACTACACTACACTACAAAACACCAGCGGGAGGACCTTTGGCTTGACTGATTTAACTTGCAAGAGACCTCTCGCACAACAGTTCTTCTGTGGAATCGAATCTTGAATCTGAAACCCTCTGGTTCCGAAGCTGAGACCTTACCACCAGGCCAGAGAGTTCAGAGCACGGAGAAGATGAGATATTCTTTGCAAGGACACCAGTATCCATTTTTTCTGTAGTATTAGTTATTTTCTAATCTGAAATATTTTTTGAATTATAGTGGGTGAAAGCCCGATGATTATTTTCTAATTTGCACGTATTTCGAAATATATTTAGTATCGGTTTATTTGAATGATTCATATGAAATATTATTAGTTCGTGATCGTAATTGTTAATAATTAGTTAAGTCAGCTTAAATGTAAATGAAGTTAAACAATAGCAGGGCCTCGTAAAGTCATCACTTCGATCATGTACTCTTGAAACTTGTTATAAAGAAGTAGTATAGCTTGTTGCGCAATTGTATACAGCATTATGCGATATTATATATTAACAATATTCTACAATACTAAAGAATATTACGAATATTGATCAATATCATAAAATATTAAACAACATTGAGAATATTGATCAATGTCACACGATATTTAACGATAATCCGAATATGTATCAATGTCACAATATTTAACAATATTCCGAATATGTATCAATGCCACACAATAATAAATAACATTGAGAATATTGATCAATTTAACACAATATTTAACAATATTAAAAAAATTGATCAATTTTACATAATATTTTACAATATTGAGAATATTGATCAATGTCACACAATGTTTAACAATATTCCGAATGTGTATCAATGTCACACAATATTGTTCAAGATTTGTGAGATACTGGGAAATGTGACTACTCTATTAGCATAAGATATAATAAATTATTCCCTTGTCATTTGAGATTCTAAAAACTGACCACTATTGATATCGGTTAATATTTTGCTCTAATAGATTAATAGAAACTACTGTAAGGCAGGCAATAATTACTTTATTTACCTTACTCGTATGCTAATGATTGCTAAATTTCATTTCTTCTTTCATCTCTGTACCTATGCCATGAAAAATAAATCAGTCTCCAATTTTCACGTGAACAATGTATCAAGTTATGCAACATTCACTTAAGGCATACTAACAATATTTGGAAAAAATTCTGCCTTATAACATAATAGGGAAAAAGAGAGAAGCATCTTCAATGTTTGAACTTTTCACCATATGAATGTAAATGATGTTAAAAAGGTGACATTCTTCCTTTACATTACGCTTATTCTTATGTAGTTCGTTCAGTTTATTTCTAATGTTAAAAACCTGTCATCACCCAACAGCCACAGTGTCAGGTCTCGGTTTCGAACCTGACACCCTGGTTTCAGATTCGAAACCCGATTCCAAGAATCGTCATATAAGTGGGTTTGGTGGACGCTAAATCTATCGAGGCCAAACGTCTTCCCACCAGTGTGGCGTAGAAGTTTAGAGAGGAAATGCTATCTCAGTCGACGTCTTGGTCAGCTATCCGAGGTTAAAACTTAAGTGGACTGATTGTCTTAAAATAGCTCTAGTGCTCGTTTAAACCGGCACGTTAATGTAACTAAACTAAACCCTATGTGCCCAATAAATCTTAATTCACCCGCTAAGTCCCGCAAGTGAACAATGTGTCAGGATGATGAATGAGATACCAAGTGATACCGATATGATACAGCGGAAATTAAACTCCGTAATATAATGAAGAAATCATAGTAGGATTTTGAAATATTTTAAATGTTGACCATATGATTTTAAATAGTGACATATGTTAAGCGTGATTGCTAGGTCATTTATCAACTTTCACCAACCTATGTTGTTGTGTTTTTAAGTAATAGCCTTCAAATACAACCGGGTTTAGTGAACGGTAGATGATTAGCTAGTAGAAAGATTTGTTAGAGCAATTGATTTTATCTGCAGTATTGGTGTAATGTATAGATTGACCTTTATTCGTCTAGAACTGTTCGCTCTAATAAAGTTGATTTGCATTTTGATTACCGAATTTACACAGCCCTTAGATATATTTCCTTTAAACTTAGAAATGTGTAGTTTATATATATAAAGAGAAATAAATTTTATCCATTTATCCGTTTGCTTTATAGTGATCGGAATCACGAATAAAAAAATTGTACCATTCTTAAAAATGGTAATTTTTCATCTCCTAGTGTTTGCCTTCAGTTTTAAGAATTTAATTTTGAAATTATTCAATGTTTTAGTTAAATTTTAATTTAAAAAAACAGTAAGAAATTTATAAATTTAAAATGAATTTAATTGTTAATTGAATTTTTACTTAAAATATATTAATATTTTATTTAATGATATTCCAATAACCTTGATGGATAAAACTGCATGACAATTTCTCATGTATCATACCTAATTTATTTCTAAATAAGGAAATACAACTTCACCTTGCTTCAAGGTTAAAAAAAATAACAGAATCTGTCAAATATTGCGTGCCATTTTTAACTGTATGAATACAGCCATAAGAATGTCATCCTAAATCAAAATGCCAGTTCTCAACCCATAAATAGCAGTTCGTTATCGATTTCCTATTTAGCTTTACTCTTTCAAACAATAGAAAGTAATCAACAATTTCTTGCAACCTTGGCGAAATTATGAATATTTCACCAAACTTTAATCATTTCTTAGGAAACATAAAGAAAAATACTAATCTTACATAGGATGTTTAATACTTGCTGAAGCTTTATTGGCGATAAGAGCCATTTTGTGCTCTCAATTTTCTTCTAAGCGTTCTTTCTTCATTCACTTGTGACTAATTGTTTTCCAAGAATGTATTGCTTCATCGATGATTTCTTGTCAAACTCCACATATATTCAAGTTACTAGAAATTATTTTTGTACTTTTAAGAAGACGATAGAAACTTGTAATCAAAAATTAATAATTGAGATGGATCTTAAACTAGTTGCATTTTATTTTTGTATTTATTGAATTTGATGCAGCAATATTTATCGTCTGATCTTGAGCAACATTTTTGACTTTATTTATGTAGGCGTGGCATATGATGATTCATATTTAATGCACAGAGCAGCAGATGTTATCTAAAATAAGAGCAGGTGTTATCTATCTGCGAACTCTAGCAGAGAAATTTCCATGCAGATTTTCATGAATAAGTGGTTTTAAAGGCAGTTTGGAAAAGTTGCTGATGGTTTAACCAAAATGCAGAACATTTCACTACGATACGTGTTTTTTAACAATACAACTATAAATGAAATAATTTTCTAATTGTTTTTGAAGTATTTTAAATCTAAAATGTCTCATTTTATGCTTGATATATGTGAAGAATTTCAAAATTTTAAGAAGACAAAATTTGTAATTGCATTTGTCATTTCTTCATATTAATTTTTGTTCTCCGATTTAGCCCGCTGGAAGTTTTTAATTGAAAAAAATGAGAGAAAATATTTTGGTAAATGAAGTATTGTTAATTATTACTTCAATGTAGTCTAATTTCCATAGCATGATTTTTACAAATATTAATACGAAATTGTTATAGGCCAGAATTTCTGAGAGATATGTTCGAGAAATAGGAATATTTTAGAATGAAATCTGGAATCCTATTAAACATTATTCCTTTGGGTTACATGTTTTGAAGTTGAAAAATGCTATATTTTCATATCTAAGAAAAGTTATGATATACAAAGGTTGTTAATAAGTTTTAACAAAAGTTAAGGTTTGGTGAATTATCTGAAAGAATGCTTGTACATGATTGTTAACATATTTAATTCATACGCAATAAGATGTGCCAAAATTTGATATTTTGCTCGGTTTATTATCTATTTATTTAATAAATAGAAAGGTGACCATTATTTTGTAATAAAATATTTAAAGAATTAATACATTTAGTATTCATTTCCTATTTGTTATTAATATTTTAAAATTATATTTAAATGAAAGTGTATATTCCAACATGTATAAAAAAATTATAACCCATACCTTGGAAAAGATAATTTAAGAAATGATATAATTTTACCGAATATGACTGCAATACAATTGTAAT
>JAPMOQ010015052.1:616949-653809 GCA_026543055.1 Argiope trifasciata
CAGACTGTTGGACCTACAGCTACCAAATTTTGTATATGTATAACTTGGAGGTCGGGAATGTGCACCTAGGAGCCCTTTTTTCGAATTTTTTTATTAGAATTTGAATTAATTAAAAATTAGGCGAAATTTCGACGTTTTTCCTCTATAATTTCCGAAAATATACTTGCACAAACATGATTTTTACATCAATTTAAAGATTAAAAAATTAGCTTTCTAATGGTATCAGTGTTTTAATGTATAACTTAAGCTTCTATTTTTGACGAATTTTTAAAGAACCATGTTAACCATGTTTTTTTAGCACGTGACCGGATAAAATAAAAGAAAAGAATGACGGAAGTTCAGATTAAAAAAAAAAAGCTATCATCGCAATTCAAATCTAAAGAAATACAATTTTCAGCACGGGATTGGATAAAATAACATAAATATAAAATGTGATATTTTCTAAAAAATAAATGCAAGGCAAAGGATTTTATGATCGTTTGCAATATCTAAATGATTAATTCAATAAATCTTCTTTATTTAAGGTAAACCTGATTGAATTTAGACGAGATATGCATTGAAATCCCGACCTAATGGCATATTTCTATAATCGTTTGCAATATCTGTATCATTAATTCAATATTTTTTTCCCTTTTTCGCTTTCTTTGAAAAAACATATTTAATATTTTAGTAACATCACCGAAAAAAACATTTTTAATATTTGGAAGCTTAACCAATAATTAAAAATGACTGATTTATAAAATTAAAGAATATTATTAGGAAAACGTGTTCTTTTAGAACTTTCCGTCCAGCATCTTAAAGAAAATATTCATTTCAGGCCAATTAATGCCCGGAATTACTTCAAGGCTAATGAATATGTGGTTTAATTGAAAATTTTAGAACGCATTACTAATGGCGAACCAGCTGGTCGCCAAAAGCGGCTAGTCTGAAATATACAATGGTTTTTATTATCTTTATTTTGAAATTAATTAAAACCCATGTATAATCTATTAATCAGATTTTATGCAATGTTCAAAAAAGAATTTTCGTTGCATTTGATAAATAATTACAAACCGAAAATACATGAAGTAAATAAATTAGATTAAGACCAAAGTTTAAATAATTATCATGTCAATGGCAAAATACGTGAATTTTATTAGTAACAAGTATTATAAAAAATTAATCCAATTTCTACTTAAGTAAAAAAATCATTTTATTTACTATTTATTAAATAATTATAGATAAAAAGTATGAATCAAAAATTATCAATTTTTTTAATTAAAATTTTTAAAAAGCCTTTTTTACCCTTACGAAACTGAAATCCCTGCATTTTACCGACTGAGCTACTGATTGCTGATTTCAATTTTCATTACAAACAACTATAACACTTTTTAAAGTATTGAAAATTGATTAAATTTAATTAATTTAATATTTGAAAAACACTGTATATACATCAAGCATCATCCACTGCAAGTTTTAAAAAATGTGTTTGAACTAGAGTGGATGAATAAAAAGTATATTATTAACGAATGGAAATTTAAACAAGATATTTAATAAACATATACAAGAAAAGAGTGTGAACTACTAGTAGGAATTGAAAATATGGTTTCAAGCCTTTTTATTATTGAAATACACATAAAATTATAAATACTTTAATATACTCTTGCAATGATTATTTTACCTTGGAATTTAAAAATAATACCAAAGAGTTTAAGTAATAAATTGGCATAGTATATAAATACAAGTATCAAACGATTATTTAAAAAAATGCATGATAAATTTTATAATAATTTTGCTATTACAGATTTTATTAATCCTTTAGTTCGATTTTTGAAACTTTAGATTTCTATTTTTCTTAAAAATTATACTTTAAGAAATAAGATTAATTCAGATAATTTTTAAAAGTCCTAGTCAAAATCAATACCCAAAGAATGAATTTACATTTTTTACAATGTAGAATTTAAGAAATTTGAGGCATCATGGAGATATTCAGAATAGAATTTACAGTGAAAATTCTATTCTGAAATTATTACATTTATTTTGTAAATGTATTTTGTAGGAAAAATATGAATTTTTTTCCTAATAATAATGCTATTCCAATAACAACCTTCCTTCTAATCACTTGAAAAGTATAACTTTCCAATTCCAAAAAGATAATTTTGAGCAAATCTTTAAAAAATATCATTTTGATGTGTAATTTTGTCAAAATATAAACGCAAAAATTGTTTATTTAAATAAACAACAATTTTGTGGTTTGAAATATAAGAACTTAACTACATATATTTCACGAATTTTCTATTTGGAATCGCATTTATATCAAGTAATTATTTTCAACCATTTGAATTAAAAGTATTGTTTTGAAAATATGAAATATTTCTTCGGCATCACGTGATGTAAATGAATTAAAACCTTTATTACTCTAAACAAGCAGTGAAATTAATATACCATAATAATGCCAATTTGGTTGATTCATTTTTATAAATACATGGAATTTCTAGAGGATTCGTAAATTTAGGGCTAAGTATAACAGCATCGAAATAACGGAGTTAGTTGCTTTAATACTATCTATATTGCCTCAAAATGTATTCCTATTTCCAAATCAAACTCTTTGAAATGAAAAATTCACTTGCTAATACCCAAAAAAAATCAAGAAATTTACAGATTTATTTTTCTTTATTCCGATGTTTAACAGTAAATGGAAAATAAATAAATCTAGAATAAAAACACGGTGTTTAAAAATGTTTTGCTTTCTTACGAATTTTAATGACAGATGTATTTCAAAACCAGAAAGATTTCAATTTTTAAGACGGTTGGAGAAATTCCATGTTGTTCTTGTTTTAGAGTTATGTGCATTTTGAAATTGAAAATGAAGCAGAAACTAAAAAGTGTTTTATGACAAAATGTCATGAGTGGGCGTCTTGAAGTACATTTATACCATGCTCAACGAAATGTTTTTTGAAGCTTATAAAATATTAGAATATTTGACAATTTAGTTTTTCTATGTTCATTTTTCTATGTTAAAGGGCTATACTGAGATTTAACCACGGTTTTACAAAATGCCAAACGAATAAGTTTGGCTTATTGTTGTATGATTTTAAAGTTAGAAGTGGAATATATGCATAATGTCTTGTAACTGATGGGTATCAATTTATTTTGAATTTCGAGAGACTGTTTTGCGCCAATATATATTTCTTCAGCTTTACAATACAATACTTACAACATAAAAGTGTCGGTTAAATATTCATACAGAAATAATATTTTTGAATATTTTTTAAATAGTAAGATTATTGCAGATGTCAACAATTATCATAACTGAATTATTTTAATATATACTTCTATACTTTAAATACTATATTTTCTAAATAACTTATAAAAATAGAATAAATATGTATTTATTATATGAAAATTATTTATTTGGTTTTAAATTGGGTTCATATTACAATAATAACTTTAAAAGAAGTTATTTCTTACCAATACTTGTATAGTGAATGCTTGCGTTAATCCACCAAGTGCTGTAAAGTGCTTGGGACTCCAATTCAAACTTTGGCATCAAGTTTTTATAAATTTGGAACCAATATTTATGTAGAGAATTCTTAAGTGAATCCACCAAACGCTGAAAACTTTTGTTCCAATTTCAAAATTTTGCATCATATTTCTACTAAATGGCAACCAATATTTATATAGTGAATACTTGCGTCAATCCACCAAGCACATGAAAACTTTTGTTCCAATTTCAAAATTTGGCATGACATATCTACTTAGTTGCAACCAATGTTTGTGTACTGAAATCTTATGTGAATCCACCAAGTATACTAAAGCGTCATATAACCAAAGTCTCCATTCATATATATGCTTTACATTTTTACACCATTAAGTTCATATCAAATGCTTTAGCTTCCGATAGTTTATAGATTTGGAAATAATTCTAATGTGACAAGTTCTAAAACCAGAGTTTGACTATTTTGTATTCTACGTTACAGCCAATGCCTGAGTATTGCATGCTTGTGACATGCATGCCTTTTCTTGAAGTTTTTTATCATTATACATGTTAAGTATTATTGCTTGCGACAACATATGGAGATTGAGACAACGCCAAAGTGACAAGGCCAATGCAAAAAACCGGCTATAGTTGAAGTAACTAGTAGTTAATTATTTGGGGACATCTATTTCATTTTTTGTCCGGTGTCCATTGTTGTCTTATTAACAGAAAAGTATTGGACCATTTGTAATAAATTTTACTTCAAAATGGTTTTAGAAATTAACTCAATCAATTTTCTTGTATAAACACGATACCAAATGCTACCAATATGCATATAAATTCAAGACATTTTGACGAACAATTTCTGAATTTCACAAAAGTTAACAAATATTTCCATTCATTAAATCATTCCTATTATAATCAAATGTAAGAATTTCTTTCCGGCTTAAAAAAGGAGAAACTACAAATTTCAGAATAGAGAAAATTGCACAAGAAATAATATCAACGAAGCTTCTATAATGGATGTGAACGCGGTGGCCAGGTGGTAAATTAGCAACTTCGGAATCAAACGGTTTCTGGTTCAAGGCCCGATTCCACAGAAAAACCGTCGTGTTAGCAAGTCTAAAACACGTTAAATATGTCATGGTCAAGTTTTCTTCCTTTGGTGTAGTATGGAAATCGGAAAAAGATGGTGCCAGCTCAGGTTCTGGCCTCATCATCTGACTTTGGTCAAAACTACGAGATCAGTCCCTAGTCCCTAAATAGTGCAAGTTTTGCTTCAAAATGGGTCTCGAATATAACTAAGATTCTTGTATTCAGCCGACCACCCCACCATCACTGAACTTAGCAGCATCGACATGATTTGTTGTGGTCAGCAATATAACTAAACGAAACATAAAACGGTCGAGCAAATAAAGTAGAAAGGATTTAACTGACATGGTTCATAGTCATGGTTAAAAATTTGATTTTCAAATTCATAGAGCTTCTAAAAAATTTTTTCTGATTCATTTATCTTAAAGTTAAAAAAAACGTATAAGGAATAAATAAGATGCAAGCATTATAGATTTTTTAATCTGTTATCTAATTTTAAATGTTTTCCACAAATGCTTTTTTAATATGTTATATAAATGGTTCTTGAGAATTCATATTACCAAGATATAAAAATGAGCATGTACTTGACTCCTTTCACATCAGCTTATATATAACTGGTGTCTCTTATTTGGAGGATACTTCCCCAAATAGACATTACGTACCTTCAAAACAGAACATAAATCGAAAACAACATGTCAATAAAGCTAATAAATTATATCAAAACAACACGGCGATAAAACTCAAAGGGTATCAAAATAACCAGGCAATAAAAATAATAAAATGTACCAAAATAACAGGTAATAAGAAAAGTAACAAAGCAATACGCCAATACCAATTATTGGAATATAGATATTTACTAAATTACCAGTACTTTCTTTCCCCAAAATTCCCATAAAATGTTTCTCATTCACTTGTAATCATCTTTTTATAAACAAGATAACAAACATCAGATTTTATCATGCGATAACATTATGTTATATGGATTTGAGATTTTTGAAGCCTCAAAATGCGTAGGCAACCAATTGGTGATTCTTATGTCAGAGAACATGTTGTTTTGTTTTGAGAGTTTTGGAGCCTCAAAAGGCATTGGCTTGAAATTAGTGATTTATCGTGTTTGAGGCACAGATTTTTCGCTTTTAGGGTTATGAGAAAATAATACAGAAGGTTGTCCCACTTGGCGATTTATCGCCAACTAAATTTACAACTTCATTTCCAAATTATCCATTCTCTCAATTCTTAAGAATTGTCTTAAGTCATTAACCAGTTTAAACTGGTTTGAAATAATCATGTGTCCATCTAATAACGCATGCTTTGATAATTAGAAAAACGATTTTTTTCGTTCCATCTCAAAATTGGTCGAGCTTCAAATTTTGTTATATATACTTTTAAAACTTAATTTACAATTTTTCCAGCTGGTAAACTAAGTTTGGTGCACAACCGATGGTGATATGTATAATATTGTTTTTTTATATTGGCAACATGCGCAATCTGATAGACACGTAAATATTTCAAACCAGTTTAAACTGGTTAATGACTTTAATTAAGACATCAAATTACTTAAAATAATAAGGTTCTCACAAAATCATAATGTTCTCACGTTTGAAATTCCTGATTAATATCATTTTTTATATTTTGGTTTGGTTTTGGCTTGATTATAATTTTCAATTTTATTGGCACAAGAGCCATTCTTAGCTAAATTGCGTCAAATCAAAATTTTTGGAGTTACCTAAACAATTCATTAATATCTGGAATAAAGAATTTATTAGTGTCAGCTAACCGAATAGATTAAATGATTACAGACTCCCTGGCGTCCAAAAGAAATTTATATTCAACAATTTTCGTTTAATTAATTATCTATGCAATTATTATCCTCAGAAGCAATTTAGATTGTCATAAACTAATTGCATTGCGTTATGACTTTAATTAATTTACTGATCAATTTAAGCGATAAAGGATTAATTAATGATACATTTCTTTCATACGATGGTGAAGATAAAATATCAATTCCCAGCTTCCCCGTCTTTTATATATTTTTTGCAAAATAACATCAATTTATGTGACTTTAATGCCACAAAAATAAATATAATTGCTCATGTCATCCTAATAGTCATCCGTTTCATTTATCTACAGTTTAGGTCTTTGTTTACAATTTGTGCTGTTAAAAAAATGGTTTTTATAATGATACCATGATGAAATTATAGAAGTGAATTTATTCATATAATTGAAATATTTCCGATTAAAATTATTTATTTTCTGCGAATTGATAAAGCGCTCGTCCTCAAGTAAACAATGTATTTTTTTGTTTTATCATACAGGTTTTTGGATTCAAGCAACAATGAAATGAATTTGAGCAACGAAGAGAGATTATGCATTTTTTTTTTGTCATTTTTCAGTTCCTAACATTAGCCAAGACTCTCCTTATATGCGTATTTGAAATGCGTTTATATATTTTGATCACGTTTTCGATTGTTATTAAAATACTATTTATTCATCCACTCGAGTTCAAGTACATTTTTTAAAACTTGCAGTGGATGACACGATGTTAATAGTTTTTTTTTAATATTAATTCATCAATTAAATTTAATTGATTTTTGATACTTTAAATAGAGTTTCAGTAGTTTGTGACAAAATTTGAAATCAACAGGCAGTAGCTCAAGCTGTAAAATGCAAGGATTTCCTTTCTTTTCACTTGAAGGGAAAGAATGCGAGTTCATTTCTTGCTGAAATAAATAATTTTTTTATAATTATGTAATACAAAGTAACTAAAATAAAAACATTCTTTGTTAACTTATGAAGGAATTGAATTTAAAAAATTTATATTATTTATTCTATACTATCATACTGGGTTTCGGGTTCAAGCAAGAATGAAGAAACTTGAGCAACGACTGAGGATTATACATTTTATTTTTTCATTTTTACATAATTAGTACGTAATATATGAATGTGAGAAAGCGTGATTTCTATATTAATATGTATCAGAGTTGGAACGAGTAAATGAAAATTGTATCAGTAAGTAAGAAATGAATGAAAAGCGTTAATATTTATGTGTTTTGAAAGAGATTTTTTAATACTTTTAGTTTCAAATCCAAGTCCCGTATTTGGAAATTTCTGAAGTTTACCATAGCTCCATAAATGAACTTATACATGTTTCAGTTTAATCTAATTCTTTAAAACTTCTCTATATAATTGGAATAAAAAAAACAATGATATTGCCCGAATTTGAATGATCTGAATTGAAAGTAAATATGAATTAAAATTTTAAAATTAATTCTGATTTATCCATATAAAATCAAATATTAAGATAATTGAAAGAAAAATAACATATGAAGAGAATTTTTTTTCTGGAAGTAAATTCTTTGAACATTTATGTTAGTTACACTAAAAATATTTACTTATTTTGCATGCTTTTTAATGCTTTGTTACTCAACGTGAAAACTGTGATTAGGCTAATCAGGTAAATTAACAATGACAATCACATATTTGATTGCTGAAATTGGCGACTAGCACGTTTGCCTCGATAATTGATCTTTTTAAGTTTTATAAATATTATTGTGGAATATAAACAAAAAAAAGAATAAAAAGGAAACCGAATGTAATATCCTGTTGTTTTTTTTTAAATTTGGAACAGTTTACAAAAGTTATTTTTTCGAATAAACAACATTTGTTAAAAAAAATCAATTCTTTGTTATACATTTAGTTCCTATATTGCTTTATAAAATTTTATCCTGCAGTAGAACTTAAAATTTAGATCATAATCGCCACATGTTCCCTACAGGTAACTTTTCGAAATAATCTTTATAATATTATTATTATTTTACAGATTTCTTTTTTCCATGTCGTCAATCGTCCATGATAATTCAAGCGACAGTTCTTCTCGGAGCAGTCAGTTTAAAAAAAAAAAACTGTATACTTACATATATAGCATAATTTCCAATAATTTTAATGTAATGATTTTACTTTGGCGTTGATGCCATATATCGCAAATTATTTTCTTAAAATAACAAAAAAAAATCTTAAAGTAATTAGTATTTTTAATAGTAATTATTATTTTATATTTCATAATTTCACAATTTATTATTATAAATATCATAAACTTGAGTTATTTAATTTCTAATATTCGCATTCTCCTAATGTTCTTATGTAGAATTAAAATTCAATTTTGATATTTTAATTGATAATTAGATACTAAAAATAATAAAATAGTGTATTTTAATTCTGATATAATGAATATTAAATGATTACTAAAACGCAACATACAAATAACACGCAATTACAAAATTAAACTATTATGTATACGACTGTAATTAAGTGCTGTCAACTAAATTGTACGATTTAAATCTCTCTCGCAAGATAAGAACTTTCTTGATAAACAATCCAAAAAACGCAAAGAAGGTTTTCTTAAATACAATTCAGGGTACACTTACCTATTTATTCTAATTTTAATATTCTAATATAATGTATATAATAATGTATAATAATAACATGTTAAATTAATTCATATTTATCTATTAATTTAAACTTTGAAAAATGAAGTAACCTTTGAAATTGAATATGATAGAACCTTAAAAAAAGTTACTTTTGTTAATTAATGAATCAAAATCTCGAATTCCCATATTATTTTAATTGAGTGGCATTAGTTTTGCATAATTACTAAATGGCGTTAGTTAAAACAAAACGTGATTAATTAATTCTAAACATAAGCAATTAAGGGACAAAAAGAAGTTTTAATATATTTTAAAATTAATTCATTCAAAAAGCCGGCTTTATTTTTCATTTTTTGGAATATATGTTCCAGAATTGATTCTCCCAGCATTCTAATCGATTTAAAAATGATTCCTCTCAAAGCAATTAAAGAAATTATGTTAATTATAAGACAGCTGAAGGGAAATCGCAGATAAGTCGTAATTATATCCTTGGAAGAGTTAGGGCGTTTCCCTCTAGCTTAGATTCTTACTTAGTCGCATGTTGCAGAACGATGATGATGACAAATTGTTAACAAAATTGATTCAAAAGATCGATCATAATAGATATTTGCGTAGAAGCACAATGGGAAATTTGTAATTTTTATGATTCTTCTGAAATTATGGCTGTCAACAAAACTAGATTAGGATTTATTTTCTTATTGGAGAAATATCCGATATTGGTATCCAACATTTTGATAGCAATTGAAACTGTATCTAGGTCCTTTATTTTTAATGAACCTTGTTTGATCTTGTTATATGTGGAACAAGCCAACAATGATCAATAGGTTGTTTTCTTTTAACTGAAACTTGTAAGAAGATGTAGATATTCTCTTTTCTGAAACTCAAACTGATTGAAGAAATTTTGCTTGTTATATTTTTATGTTGTTGATATATCCTTAATAATCTTGGATAATTATGGGAATTTTGCTTTCAAAATTCATATAAGCATTCAGTGGTTGATGGGTTAAGTATTTTATAGACATTTACTCAGCAAGAGGATAAAAATAAACTAATCTAAACTTCAATTTTATTACTTTGATCTGCAAAAATATTCAAGGCAATGGGGAAAGTCCACTGAATAGTTCTTGGTTTGAGCAAAATCTTTTAGGAAAATCAATAAACCGATGTACATAATACTGGATTCTAATAAGGTATTTTGAATGTGCTTCGTTTATAAAAATGAAACTCGATATTCTATTCTCATAAAATGTATAAGAAATAGATGGTAAAATTATTCCATCTTGAGTTATCAAAGATTGAAACATATCAAGTCTTGAGAAATAAATATTCCAAATTCAGCTTTAAATTTAAAACTGTCAACCAATATAAGCAAACTGATTTAATTTAACCAAAAATTTAAATCTATATACAGTGGTACAAACAATTGAAGGTTCACCTTATTTTTATTTTATAAAACAAACTTTCAATATACGAAATTCAAAAATGTTTTTTTACACGTAACAAAGGGTACATTTTCAAAGTAAAAAATAATAATAAATTAACTAAAAACTCAGTAATCTAAAGAAAAGTGGTAGAATTTGAGTGTAGATAGAAATTTCATTTTCTTCCAGGACAACGACCCCCAAGTATTGCACATAGAGTCATGATATGGTGTCCGTTTGGTTGCAAACAGTAGTTACAAACAACATCCCAGTCCTTTGGCATGAATGCAATTGATGATCTGTGGACGCTTGAGACAGTGGTCTAAAAAAATTAAAAGCGTAAATCCATTTCAAACGTTTTGCAAGAAGAGTGGCTTAAAATATCTTCAGATGCCGCCAAAAAATTTGTTGAATCAATACAATGACGTTTAGGAGCCATTATAAAAGCCAAAAAGTGATGCAACTAAATATTGATATTTTTTTACGCGAGACATTTCAAAAATTTCATTCTGTGTTCTTTATGGAAAAAGTTACATACGTTAAATTAAAATGCTTTTGAAATTTTTCAGTTAGAGGGTTTCGCTTTAACCCTTTCAGGGGCGGTGACATACTCCATATGTCACCTTTTTACAATTTTTTTAAAACTAGAAAATCGCGTTGAAATAACTACATAAAATTTCCTAACGTTTTTTAAGTCTTTATCTTGCCAATAGACGGCAGCACGTGTCTTAGAAAGTATTCTGTTTCCACACAAAAAATTCAAGATGGAAGCACGTTTTCATATGATGTAATTTGTCTTCATTTTATTCCGATAAACTTCATTTTCGAATTCAAAAAGTTCATTTTTTTTGCGTCATTCATGTTAAAAAGCGTCATGAATCCCTAAAACTGCTTTCATTTCATAAAAATACCTTCTAATTACGAGTTGCATATTTGTGAATTCGCTCCAAAACATGTTCTAGATGCGCGGTGACATACCCAGTATGTCACCTACCCCCCAGCCCCCTAAGGAACTTAATTTTTTTAAACTGTAAATTACATGTCAGTAATAGGATATAATCAGATTTAAATAATTGTTTCGAAAAAAAAATCATTTTTGGCATAGTGCCCCTGAAAGGGTTAAACTAAATCATGTGTTATATGTAAAAATAAAAACAATTGCATAGTCGTCAATATGTTGTTTATATTGTATTCATATGATAACTTAAAATTCTTCTGATATTTTTGCAGTTTAGAGTTTTTTGTTATACTTACTTTAATTTAAATCATTTTTTTGGTATGTGTAAAAATAAAAGCATGTGTGATATTCTCGATAATGTGTTACTTGTATTGAATGTCGAATTTATCAAATAAAAGTAAAATGTTTGAGTCACTGTATGTATGAAGTGCTTAAAAATGGAATTGGAATTTCTTAACAATAGAATTATCTATCGTTCAAGCAATTACAATTTAACAATTAATTTTAGGTTTGATTCTAATAGCTTATGAGAAATAAAAATAATTCTTCTGAGATAGGTAATTAAATCTATATTAAATTTTACAGATAAACAAATCGCAGAATAACTAAAATAGTGCACATCGAATGAACCTACAATATAGCTTTTTCTCTTGATGTGACGAATGTAATCACGAATGATTTAGATTTTATCATGGAACACAATTGTCATATAAATTTTTCATATAATTTCGCCGTATTCTTAAATATTTATTAAGATTGAATCGTAATGATTTTCATCGCATAAGATTTTGTTTTATTTCGAACTTTTAATACTTCAAAATTTAACAAACGATTAATTAAGCTTCAAATTAGCATATGTGAAAAGTTCACCATAAAGAATTCTTTTTCATAGTAATACAAAAAAAAACCGTTTTCAGAATATATATATTTTAAATTGCATTAAAAATATCAAGAAATGCTGAAATTTTATTTTCTAAGAAAGTGAATGATAAGAGGATTTACAGTTTGTTAAATCCATTTTGAATTTTGTGATTTTCCAATTTCAACTATTTCTACTATTTTTAATTCACACTATCCCTATATATATATAATCTTGTTCGAATTTGAAATTATATATAAATACTTTTTTTCTTATCCACTCAAGTTCAAATACATATTTTTTAAACTTATAGTGGATGAAACGATGTTAATATTCTTTTTTTCAAAGAGAATGTATAAATTTTTCCAGTAATTTCTATTTGGTCGCCAAAGTCTTCGTCAAGTTTGTCGCCAGGTCCTGAGGTTTCTAACGCGTCACCAGATCTTACATAATAAAAGAGATCAAGTAATAATTGAATTTTTAAAAAAAATATGTAACTTGTTTTATTTAAATTTTTAATATGTAAATATGCAAACATGTTAATAAAAGGAAAGTAAATGTTCAAATACTTTGATTTTATGGAAATTGAGACAATATTATTAATTTCTTAAATAGCTGCAATTCCAAAATCGATGATAGTTTTTAAACACACATTTAACATGAATTTTAGCTTTCTGAATGTTTAAAAAATAAAAAATGGGCATTTTGGAATGTCAACAATCTTATCCCTACATATCAAAGAAATCTTTGGGTGAAAAATTCACAAATTGAATCTTCCCAATGTTGTGCCTGTCGCAAAATTGATAAATTGTACGTGAAGAATTATATTGGAATATTTGAAAATTATTGGATGATTTAAAGAGAAAACTAGATCTTCTTTGATATCTTCTTTATTCACTCATTAACGTATTTTCTAAATTAAAACAAATTTTAGAAATTTAATATTCTTATATTAGAAAAAAATCCGAATGTAAACCTGTTAGAAATAATTTCACATATTTGTTCTCATATTCCTCGTATATATATCAAGTACTCTATTTCAGAGGCCCAAGCATAGAAATTTTGTGCTTCAAAGTAGAATAAAGAATATATCTATTATAAATTTTCATCACCTTTTTTTTACCAATTGAAATCAAGTTTTCACACAGAGCAACAATGTTAATAAAATGATCAAAAATAAGGTTTCATTCAAAATATTCAATTTGCTTTTGAGTTATCGCTTTTGCATGTAAATTCTCATTGTGAGTCAACTTCTACATAGTTTTAGTTTAAAATGTAATTCTGATAATTAAATTTTAGCTATTAAAATTGTATTCCAAATATTAATAAATGCTTTAATTATTGTGTTCAATCACTTACCAACGCACATGCAATTTTTCTGTCTAAAGTTTTCATTTAAATTTAATTGCAATAAAAATGTATATAGTATAAAGATCATAGGGCAAATTCTATCGTCGAATTCACAGAATTTTCGAACTACCGACAGATGAGATTCCTAATATTTTCGTTTCTACTTCACGATTCCGAACATAAAGATTTGTCAAGATCTAAAAAACCTTATTTATCAACATTTTGAAGGCATTTTATACTTACTTCGTATGCAATAAAGTAAACGATGTCGCAACATTTAAAATGGTTTTTATGGATGAAATATTTGCGTTTCTATTTAGATTTCGAACATGAAGATGTGTCAAGATCTAAAAACCTAATCTATCAAAGGTTTGAATATATTCTATGTGTACTACATATACACGGAAATAAAATGTGTCGCAACATTTAAAATGGTTTTTATGCATAAACAAAACCAACTAGAGAAAAAAAATTTAACAATTCCTAAATAGGTTTTGTTGCGTTTTTAACCAAACGATTATTTTAATAGTTCAACACATTTTAACGCATCATTCGATAACATTTGAAGAAATGTAGTGTAGTCATTTCAATATTTTCTAGCAGTTTAAACTCAACTTAACGTTTTCAGCAAAGACAGAAATCGCAATCTGCATATTTAATGGAAATTTAAATCCTCCTGAACTCGAATTTATCCTAAGAATCCCAGGAGATGGTACATTTATCTTCACTCATATTATCTCTGACGTAACATCGCTGTTCAGGTAACTGATGCTATTTGTACCTCATTGACATCACGGTAAAGGTATTTTAGCCTTCAATGCATGCTTGAATGCAATTCCCAGGTTCTTCAATGAAGGAAAACAGATTTGATTCTCAATCTGCTCGCCTTTCGTTAGCTACCTGGAGGGAAAAATTCCTATAGAATGCTGGAAGGGAAAAGAAGAACAACAAAAGGAAAATAAAAAAAATTTCCTTTAGGCTTTCGGTTGGATTCAATGAAGGAGTTTTCAAGGTCATTTTCTTGCAGTTTGTAGCATTCATTTGGACTTTTGTGTTTTCGAATTAAGAAGATGCTTCTCTTTTCTTTTAACTTATTCGCATAGCTGAAGTGTAGCAATCGTAAAAAAAAAAAATGTAGAATTCGAGATATTAACGAATCTGCACGTTTTATAGACATCCTTGAATTCGAAAAACGCATTTTTAGAAAATGTCTCTCTGTCTGTGACAAAGATAACTCTCAAATGTGTGAGATTAGACGGTTGAAATTTAATACATGGTCTTTAAACCAAATCTGCAGATTTCTGTCACAATTTCATATGTATTTATTTATACCACAATAGATATTATTCACAGGTAGGCAACCTCATAGATGAATTGGTTCCAAAATTTGACAACCATTTACAATTGCAAAGAAAAAATATTTAGTAAAATTCCATACAACGTTTTTACTGTAAAGCCTTTATTTATTTTTTTTCGTTTAAGATGTTTACATGCATGTGGTTTAGAGATGAATTTCAACTTAAACATTTTACTTTAAATTTGAAATCAACTCAAATTTTTTACTGAAAAAATCACACAACAGATTTCTTAGGGCTTCTGCTAAATTGTATATATGTAAGATATTTCATTACATACAAGCAAATTTATAGGTCGGCAGACAGACACACAATTGATTGCATCAACAGTTTTGATTACCATGTTTGTTGTGAAAGTAAAAAATTCATAAAATAATTTTCATACAATTATTTTTTTTCACTTAAAATGGTTGCATTCATATATGTATTGAAACACAAAACATTCTGATTTCTTGTGGAATTCTTCCAAAATTGTATATGAAATGACTGTTTTGTTGTAAAAAACTGCATCCCAAATTCATTTAATCATTTCATTTAATTCTTTGTTCTTTTGAATTACGGTATAAACACGTTAATGTGACTGCGTCCTGGCTTAGGGGTAGTGCATCTTCCCGGTGATCTGCGAGTCCCGGGTATGAGTCCTGGTTCGGGCATGGTTGTTCCTCCCTTGTGTTCTGTGAGATGTGATCAACCCCTTTTAATGACCCCCCCCCCTCAATAAAAAGGGGTTGTGAAAGCTAATGTGTGTGAGTGTGTCATTGTTATTTGAGCTAGAAGTCAGACTTCTGCCTTCAGCGGCGGTCCCACGATGCGAGGATACACGGATTTGGCCATAAATCAGACCTCCCACCCACTGGGGGACCACACTCCCCCATAGCCAGGAGGATGCGTTTCCCCTTTCGCCCCTTCTTGGTCTCTTTGATGACCCGTCTACTTACCGACTTCTTGGCGGTAAGTCGACGGGTCATCAAAGGGACCACAAAACCGCAAGAGCTGTCAACGGGTGGCACGTGGCTCGTCTGCAGACGGGGAATACGCCGTGGGACCGCCGCTTTCGAATGCTCAGGGATCTTTACCCTCAGAATCCAAGCCTCCAGGGGGCATCTCGTAATAAGAACAAGATGCTTCCGGTAAGGTGATTGGATCTCGCCAATAAAAGGTGCGGTTTCTGTCCCTCCCATTGATGACGGGGCATACTCCCTACTGGGTGGGTTGTACAGTGGCCGGTGATGGACCTTAGGACTCAACCATAGCTTCCACCAGTGTTGCTGTAGCGGCGGTTCGGTCATTCAGTCTTGCGTGGTTAAACAGTGAGCCTTAGTGGCAGGTAGGAGGTCAGTCATATGACTTACCCTTAGAAGCCACTGCATCCCCTTTCCGTATTAACACGGACACAAAATCATCTTCATCACTACAGACTGATATAATTCCATACATTTTTATCACTCAAGAAGGTGTGGACTTTCATTAGAATCGTAAAAACTATTTTTTCAGTATTGGTAATAAATTCGCTTTATTTTCTTATCCAAGAAAGAAAATCGTCATTTACTTTAGAGAAGACTTTCTTATATCTGCTGGCAAATGTTTACAGAGGTTTCATACGGCTTTCACCCTGAAAGCTTTTTTCAAAAGAGTGAATTGATATATTGTTTATGTTCGGTGACAGTTGGATAAAAAAGATGGTGAAAAAAGGTAACACTAGAATACTGCAGTTCAATGGGGAAGAGGGAGAATAATAATACTAAGATGGATCTTTGTTTACACTGTGACAAGCTAAGTAACTTATCCTCAATAAAAGCACAGGTTTTTGGGGATAAAATGTGGATTAAATATAAATGGAGCTTTCGACTGGGTAGAGTGACAGTCTTACTATCCACAAGATGGCGAACGTGTGCTTATTTATATCTTTCGATAGTATTTAAAGGGCAGGGGACTGAAAAATAAGGAAAAAAAATCGATAGAAACAAGACATTTTATTTATTATCGTTTTTTCACAAAAAATAAGTATATATTCAACTGTAAAAGTGTTATAAGAAGTATTGTTCTATAAAATGAGTATTTCAAAGACAAAATTTAACAAGTGTATTGCATTTACTTTTCACAAAATGGTATTGTAATTAGATTTAAATGTCTTTGAAAAGCTCCAGGTATCCTACTAGGAAACATGACGTTTTATTTATTATAATTTCCTTACAAAAAGTGTATATATATTCAATTGAAATAGTGTTATAAGAAGTATTGTTCATTAAAAGGAATATTTCAAAGGCAAAATTTAAAAAGTGCATTCTAATTATTTTTCTCAAAACAGCGTAGTAATTATATTTAAATGTCTTTGAAAAGCTTCAGGTATCTTAATTTTTGAAGCAAATAAATTGAATTGATAAAATATGTTTCCATTAAATGTCAAAAGAAAAAATGGTATGCTTTTTATGTGTTGAGATTCATTAAATAATTTAAAATCAGTTTTAATTTCGAAATATGTAGAAAAATTCTTATAAAAATTCAGCAATGGTGGATAAAAATATTTCTAAAAAATTAGCATTTAATTTGCATTACAAAATCATACACAGTCTAGCTTCAAGTAAACTTATATTGAGCAATAGGAAAAAAATTAAAAATTGGGCCCTCCTGGAATATTTTGAAATTATATATACTTTTATAAAAATATTTCATTTCAATTTTTTTTTTTTAAAAAAAAGGAGACATTTAAATTTTAAAACATTTACCTAAAAATGTCTTAACTGTAAGTGAAAAATTCATTAAAATGTCTAAAATAGTCGATTATCCTCTTAAGCATTCTTTCTTTAATTTGTCCAACAAATCTGTGGTTTAATTTTTGTTTATCCCTTCTCGATTGCGTATCCATGTGTTGAATTTTATGCAAAATTCCACATAACAAACAAATTTTTATTGTTTCAGTGACATAAAAAATAATTTTAATGAGACAATATAATATATGTTGGTTTTTCCCAGTGGACAAATGATATATATATAATATAAATAATACACATATATAATCTGTATTTTTCGGTCAAATGCGGATATATTTAGCTTTATGTAGATTTGACTAGTTTAATTTGAACGTTTCTCTTTGGCAAAAATATTAGGGTTTGGTTAAATTTCAGCGCAGCTTTCTATCTTATCCAGAAGTTAAAATAATTGTAAAATTCAGAAAGAAATGCAAAATAAATTCCTACGTCATCTATTATATACCATTAATCATATTATTTTAGGTGTTAATTTTCTTAAAATTATGAAAGTATAATCGCTTTCTTTGAAGTGCTGAAAGTCATTTGCTGTGCTATTTTGGCATGCATTTAGAAAAAGAAATCTACTTCAGAATTTCTTCATTATATTAACAAATTTTTTATGCAATTTTTATAAGCGTTTTAACAAGTAGAATGGAAATCTGAATATCTTTATATAACTTTAAATGTTATTTCTATTCCTTTTACACTTGTAAATGCTTGATATTTTCTTTGCATACTGTTACATTTATATTACGGACTACACTTTTTATTAGATATTTAATTTGAGAATAATTTCTTTGTAAATTTTCTTATTCATTTTTGTGTATTACTATTGATTTGGTGACATGAATTTAAAGTTGCATGAATATCTAGTTTAACTACTTTTAAATATTTTTAAAGAAAAATGTTATGTCCCGAGTTCCTATTTTAATATTTGAAAACAGTTTTTTATTATTAGTTTGGCTGAACATACATTACAATTTGATAGTAAATAATAGATAAAAGGCAAACGTTTACGCTTGGCTGCCGCTTGATTTTTTTTACGCCAGGACCCAATTAGGTAATTCAGCGGTAACGTCAATGAAAACCAAAGATTATGGAAACCAGAAGTAGAGCTTCATCTCTGAAATTTATCGCCTTTTGAAGGGAAATTCAAATCTATGTTAAAACAAATTAAAATTAGAATACATTTAATTTGAATGCCCGTGAAGCTTAGTACAACAAAAATATTTTTTGACTCTTTTCAAGAGCCTCATAACATCAATCAAAATATAAACTTGAAATTCACAAGAAATACTACCATCAAATGATTTAGAAACACTGTGAGTACATGGCAACTTTCTAGCAAATGCCTTTCCTTTTGGCAAAATGTTTTCAAAAACCTGTCTATTTTTCAATTAGTATTATATTTCTTCAAATATTTATTACATTGAAGTGTTTTTTAGACTCTTTCAAGACAATTGTTTTCGAAATGCAGAATTTATAATTGAAACAATTTCTAAGGCAGACGAAATAAAAATATTCATTAAAAACAAAGATCGAAGTTTAGCTGAGATTGTACAACTCGTTATCAAGTTTACTTTGACGCAAAGAAAAACTCTTCTTCAGAAACAATTCAACAAAGGAAAAAAAAAATTGAATTAACCTGCCAGCTGCTAAAAGTGGGCGTGGTACAGAGCGTTTCACTTCACATTTAATCAATGTTGTTTTATATTTTTCCTTCTAAATAACTGAAGAAGTTTAAAAGCATCGAAGTAATTTGCACACCAAAATGTTAAAAAAAAAACATGGATTTCTTACTTATATATAGATATATTCAAAATGAAAAAAAAAGTTTTGAAATTTCAGGAATCCCATTTTATAGATCTTAGATTATACTGCCATAGATTAACTGATATTCGTTTACTTCGTCAAAAGAAAACTTAGTATTATGTGAGAAAATGTTGTTCTTTTCGTTTTAGGTTTCTAAAGCTTCAAAATGTGCAGGTACCGAATTGGCGATTTACAGCTTTTACAGCATCCGATTTTCACTTTTAGGGTTATTAGAAAAAAATGCTGAAGATAGTCACATTTGGATGATTCATAGCCGACTAATAGCTTTATTTCTAAATTATTCATCCCCAGAAATTTTACTAATTACGTTTAACTTAATTTAACTCATTAAGTAGTTTAAACCTGTTTGAAAAAATCACGAGACTACCAGATCACGCATGCGTCAATATTTAGAAAAGGGATTTTTTTTTTTCATCTCATAACCAGAGAGCAACTTTGTTTTCTAGCTATAAAAATTGGAAATGAATGTATAAAAAATTACCGTTATATATACATATACTGATAGATAGATATATATATAGAGAGAGCGTTAAAGAAGCCCCATGATTGTTTCAAACCGGTTTAAACTGGTTAATGACAAATTAAGTAAGACAAATAATGGCTTAAAAATAATAACGTTCTCACATGATAGCTTGAAATTTGCGATTGTAGATTTCATTTTCATTTGAGTAAAATGTATTTTGTTTTGATACAGCATTTAAATTATCATTCACATAAATGTATTTCAACTTTTATTTCAGTATGAACCTTCTATAAATTTAATAATAACTATGCAATGCTTAATTTTCTTGCCATAGGACATCAAAAGAGATTCAGGCCAGATATTTTAAGGCCTTTTAGAGATTTCAAGTAAAATTTAATTTTGATGTTGATATATCAGTTTGATTTGCTCACACTAATGCAATTGCACATGCTCAAAAACATACTAGCAATGAAATAATTTACCGAAAAATGCATAGATCTTTCATTCACCCAATTGCTGAGTATATCACATGTAGTTCTCTATCCACACATTGATTGATATTGTGGTAGATTTGGGAGAAAGAATCTTATTTTTTTTACACAATTCTGGGTCTTCCCTACTTCCGCAAATAGGGAACCATAAGAAGAATGAATCCTTTAAGTGTGTCTGGAAGCAACAGCCATCTAGCGAAGTGAAGGAACAAATGTCTTGCTGGATCCTTAACGACATTTCCGGTAACTCCATCTTCCATCAGAACCTTACTATTTTACTACAGCGAAGTGATTTTCTTTCATCTCGTTCTGGGATGGTAATTGGGTAGAAGGAGAGGAAAGCGAGTCTAACAGATAATGGAAACATTCCCTCATTTTGGGGATTTTTCTGAAAGCTTTGTAATGTATTGAACCTCTGTTTTGAGTTGCCTAAAATGGTGAAAGTATCTTAATGATCTTTTTCCCAATAATCCATAATAGGTTTGACAATAAACTCATAAATTGAATAGAAATTAGGTACGTATTTATGTGTGAAAAATATGTTTTGTATAAGACATATTGAAAACATTTTCATTTATCTGTTTCTACATCTAATGTGTCCATATTTTGGTCCACTATTTAGTAAACCGAAGTGAGTTTCTTTCATATATTTTTCGTCTTTTTCTTTGATGATAATTGGATAAAAACAATTCCATTATTTGGGGAAACATTTCCTCATTTGGAGATTTATTGTAATCTAGCTTGAACTTCTGTTTTGAGTTTACTAGAATAGTGAAAGTATCTAAATGATCCTTTTTTAATAATCCATACTTTGACAATAAATTTCCCAATTAGAAAATTTCTGATTCTTTTCGCTTTCATGTGAGAAAATTATCATTTTTGAATAAGACTCATTGAAAATATTTTCACTTATCAGTGTCTATATTTGGGTCTACTATTTTAGTAGACTGAAGGGATTTTCTTTCACCTCGTTCTGTAATGGTAATTGAATAGAAGGAAAGGAAAGTGAGTATAACATATGATGGAAACATTCCCTCATTTTGGGGATTTTTCTGAAAGCTTTGTAATATATTGAACCTCAGTTCTGAGTTGCTTAAAATGGTGAAAGTATCTTAATGATCTTTTTCCCAATAATCCATAACAAGTTTGTTAATAAACTCATAAATTGAATAGAAATTAGGTTCGTATTTATGTGTGAAAAATATAAGTTCTGAATAAGACTCATTGAAAACATTTTCATTAATCTGTTTCTATTCTGTCCACTATTTAGAAAACCTAAGTTATTTTCTTTCGTCTTTTTTTTTATAATAATTGGATACAAGCGAGAGTAATAGATAATGGAAATACATTTGGGTATTTTTGTATAATCTGTATAATAGTTCGATCTCATGTTTTGAGTTGACTTGCATGGTGAAAGTATCTAAATGATCCTTTTCTAATAATCCATACTAAGTTTGACGATAAATTTCCCAATTAGAAAATTTCTGATTCTTTTCGCTTTCATGTGAGAAAATTATCATTTTGGAATAAGACTCATCGAAAATATTTTCACTTATCAGTGTCTATATTAGGTCTACTATTTTAGTAGACTGAAGGGATTTTCTTTCACCTCGTTCTGTAATGGTAATTGGATAAAAGGAAAGGAAAAGTGAGTATAACATATAATGGAAACATTCCCTCATTTTGGGGATTTTTCTGAAAGCTTTGGCTCATTTACATGAGTGAAAAGTATAAGTATTGAATAAGACTAATTGGAAACACTTTCGTTTATAAGTGTATGTATTTCGGTCCACTATTTTACTAGAATGAAATGATTTTCTTTAATCTTTTTCTTTGATTGTGATTGGAGAGAAAGAATGGAAAGATAATGGAAATGGATAATGGAAACATTCCATCATTTTGGGGATTTTTCTGAAAGCTTTGTAATGTATTGAACTTCTGTTTTGAGTTGCCTAAAATGGTGAAAGTATCTCAATGATCTTTTTCCCAATGATCCATTGACAATAAACTCATAAATTGAATAGAAATTAGGTTCGTATTTATGTGTGAAAAATATAAGTTCCGAATAAGACTTATTGAAAATATTTTCATTTGTCTGTTTCTATATTTAATAAGACGATATTTGGGTCCATTATTTAGTAAACCGAAGTGATTTTCTTTCGTATTTCTCTTTGATGATAATTGGTTACAAACGAGTATAATAGATAATGGAAACATTCCCTCATTTGGGTATTTTTTATAATCTTTGTAATAGCTTGAACTTCCATTTTGAGTTGACATGAATGTTGAAAGTATCTAAATGATCCTTTTCTAATAATCCATACAAAGTTTGACGATAAATTTCCCAATTAGAAAATTTCTGATTCTTTTCACTTTCATGTGAGAAAATTATCATTTTTGAATAAGACTCATTGAAAATATTTTCAATTATCAGTGTCTATATTTCGGTCTACTATTTTAGTAGACTGAAGGGATTTTCTTTCACCTCGTTCTGTAATGGTAATTGGATAGAAGGACAGGAAAGTGAGTATAACATATAATGGAAACATTTCCTCATTTTGGGGATTTTTCTGAAAGCTTTGGCTCATTTACATGAGTGAAAAGTATAAGTATTGAATAAGACTAATTAGAAACTTTCGTTTATAAGTGTATGTATTTCGGTCCACTATTTTAGTAGACTGAAATGATTTTCTTTAATCTTTTTCTTTGATTGTGATTGGAGAGAAAGAATGGAAAGATAATGGATAATGGAAACATTCCCTCATTTTAGGGATTTTTCTGAAAGCTTTGGCTCATTTACATGAGTGAAAAGTATAAGTATTGAATAAGACTAATTGGAAACACTTTCGTTTATAAGTGTATGTATTTCGGTCCACTATTTTAGTAGAATGAAATGATTTTCTTTGATCTTTTTTCTTTGATTGTGATTGGAGAGAAAGAATGGAAAGATAATGGAAATGGATAATGGAAACATTTCATCATTTTGGGGATTTTTCTGAAAGCTTTGTAATGTATTGAACTTCTGTTTTGAGTTGCCTAAAATGGTGAAAGTATCTTAATGATCTTTTTCCCAATGATCCATTTACAATAAACTCATAAATTGAATAGAAATTCGGTTCGTATTTATGTGTGAAAAATATAAGTTCCAAATAAGACTTATTGAAAATATTTTCATTTGTCTGTTTGTATATTTAATAAGACGATATTTTGGTCCACTATTTAGTAAACCGAAGTGATTTTATTTCGTCTTTCTCTTTGATGATAATTGGTTACAAGCGAGTATAATAGATAATGGAAACATTCCCTCATTTGGGTATTTTTTATAATCTTTGTAATAGTTTGAACTTCCATTTTGAATTAACATGAATGTTGAAAGTATCTAAATGATCCTTTTCTAATAATCCACACTATGTTTGACGATAAATTTTCCATTCAGAAAATATTTGATTCGGTTCGCATTTATGTGAGAAAATAATCATTTTTGAATAAGACTCATTGAAAATATTTTCGCTTATCAGTGTCTATATTTCGGTCAACTATTTCAGTAGACCGAAACGATTTTCTTCCATCTACTTCGTCTTTATCTTCGATGGTAATTGGACAGAAGGAAAGGAAAGCGAGTACAATAGATAATGGAGGTATTCCCAGGTTTGGGAATTTTTCTAAAATTCTTCTGACAGTTGTTTTGAGTTGACTTGAATGGTGAAGGTACATAAATAATTCTTTTCCAATAATCTAATAGGTTTGACAATAAATCCCTCAATTACTTTGAAAATATCTGCTTTGGTTCGTATTAATGTGTGAAAGGTATAGATTTTGAATGAATAATTGGAAACAGTTTGTTTATCAGTGTCTGTATTTCGATCCACTATTTTAGTAGACTGAAGTGATTTTCTTCCATCTCTTTCTTTGAATGTGATTGGATAGAAGGAATGGAAAGCGAGTGAAACAGATAATGGAAACATTTCCTCACTTGGAGATTTTTCTGAAAGCTTTGCGATACCTTGAACTTCTGTTTTGAGTCGATTTTAATGGTAAAAGTTTAAAAATAATACTTTTCTAATAATTAATAATATGTTTGATGTTAATTGCCTCATTTACTTAGAAAATATCTGCTTCGGTTCGTATTTATGTGTGAAAGGTATAAATTTTGAATCCAACTGATTGAAAAACTTTCATTTATTGGTGTCAGTATTGTATGATGGCGAGTTACCATCTTAACATTTTTTTTTTAATATTTTAATATTTGGAATTATATTTGTGTCGTATTTTAAGTAGAATAGGATTCTACAACTGTTCATCTTCAAATGTTATTATTAGTTGTGAATACGTTTACAAATTATTAACAATGTAAAATATTTCCCATTATTTTCAAGTTCTCAGCATCAAGTTCTCAAAGAAAAAGTACCTAAAGCTTTTTTTGGATGCAGAGTTTTCTACATTATCTACATTTTTTATTATATAAGATTTATTTTACGTTTTAGAAAATTGCTCCCTGACAAATTAAAGCATGAACTTTGCAAAAACAAAGCACTTTATCAGGTATGGTAAATAATCGGCACATATCTATCAACATACTGATTATATTGAAGATCAAGTCCATATGCTTAGAATGTCGAGATTCAATTAATCCTTTATCATAAGAATGGGTAAGGCTTAGTTTCCTTCGTAAAGTAACAGAAAAAATTTGCCTCTTTTGGATTATGCATAAATTCAACCAAAACAAAAGGAAAGCGAGATATCTCGTGACCCGGCCAAAACATTCGGTCTGACGAAAAAAAGAAATCTCGTTACCCGTACGAAATTTACTACATTGAAAATTAACACCATTTAAAACTTTTCCTATCTTGATCTCAAGCCAATTAATAGGAACTATAATATTTTGTGTTATTAAAATATTCATAAAATAATTCATTCAAATAATAAAATAAAGGTTTAATGCAAAAATGCTGCGACAACATTTTTTTGTTATTCTCTTTATCATGTATGTCAGCAGGGATAAAAAGTTCTTACTGACTAGCTTTATGTCTTGACTGATTGACTCAGTGTCTATTCCTCCCCTGGCTCAATGGGCGGTGCTAATATCAAATAAACCAATCAAGTCAATCAATGGTATTAAAGGGAATCTGCCATTGAGAAGAGAAATGGTCTTTCTATTAACCAACGTTGTGCTCGTCTATTGTCAGTGCTGAAGGGCCGAGTGCTTTTCTTAGACGGTCTAAGAATATCTTTCAAGAGCGCCAGTCGACGTGACCTTTCAGAAATGGAAGAAACCACTCAATAGAAACTGTTTATTGAATAGTGTTTTATCAATAAAAGATGTAAGGTCCATAAAATATGTAGATATGATTCCCTGAAAGCTTTAAGGATATTCGATGTCAAAACACGTGTTTATTCGTTGAACCGTATTGGACATTTTTTTAAAAGTTTATTTAAATATAAATAAGCACATTTAGTAGAATTCAAAGAGTGCTTATTTATAAATTACTAGCTGGTACCCGACGCGTTGCTGTCGCAGAAAAAAAATATATTAAGTGCAACCAATCAATAATTTGGCGATGTTTTATCGAAATGGGATGAAGTGTACGACAGTATATAAAATAAGAACAAACAAATATTCATTTTTATATATTAGATTTGTGTATTCTTTTAGAATTTTAAACTTGTTCTTTCAGAATGGTTATGAAAGAAACTATTTATTGTATATCGTGATTCTTTTAATATTCGTTCAAGATTCTCAAATTTAATATCAGAAAATGTGATTAAAATATTTTTTGAAATTGATTAAACATAGATTATCTGTTTATACCATAAAACCGTCAAAATAGTTGAAAAGATATTTTTTGGAAATTAAAATGGTGCAAAATTATTTTTCTACAATATTTTTGGTAGTTACTAGGAAAAATGCTAAAATTTAATTAAAATTTACAATTTCCAAGTTTGGTCTCCACAATACTTTCTCACATAATCTGTAATAAATTTGTTATTTCTGAGAATGACTTGCATGACTTTAGTGTACTATAGCAACAAAATATAAACCTTTAACTTAAATTTAGCATTTCTTCAGAATCTATTGCATCTTTGGCGATTTATTTGGAGATTAATTCCTTGATAAATAGATGCGGTTGAGATTCAATTTTCTTTTTAATTTCAAATAATTGTAATATTCTTATAACAATCTCGTAGGTGTAAACACTACGCTGACCAAATTTCTTTGAAATCGGATGAACGGTTTAGGATGACATAAGAGACATTCATTTTTATTTACATAGACTATGCATGCAGCATAAAGAATTTAGATATTGATGATAAGTGTAATTTAAAGGCATTGAGAAAAAAAAGTAAAATAAACTTATAGCATTAAAAATAAGTTTCATTTGTTTTCAGATATTTGACATTGAATTTTTTTTTTCTTAGTATGTTAAGTACCTTATCTGGAGTTCATATAGAATAAATGGAATTTTTAAATTATTGGAAGCATATTACTTTCAGAATCCAAATAAAGCAACGCTTAGGAGAAAAGAGAAAACGACATGCAATAAAAATCGTAGTCTCTTGAGGAATTAACTGTATGTGTTTTCGAATAGTTTATTACATTTTGTTAGACTATGGTTTGTAAAATCACGTTTTTACTCATTTTATAAGAGATGCAATTCATTTCCTCACATATGCCATTTAATAAAAAAATGCATGAAATTACGATCTGTAGAATCACGTCTTTCATTTTTTTTCTACAAGAGGCACAATGTACACTGATGGGAAAAAATCCCAACACCAAGAAAAAATTATTGTACAGTAATGAAATTTTAAGAATGCATTTGTCTAGGTAACATATTTAATTGATTAAAGTTTCAAGATCACAGGTAGAGCCATCTCAAATGTGAAATATTGGTACATTAGTAACCGGTGTAACCGCCAGAATTTTGAATGCAAGCATGCAAACGTGCATGCATTGTGTCGTACAGGTGTCGGATATCAGTTTGTGGGATGGAGTTCCATGCCTGTTGCACTTGGGCGGTCAATGTAGGAACGGTTAATGCTGGTTGTGGATGACGCTGGAGTTGTCTTCCAATGATGTCCCATACGTGCTCTATTGGAAAAAGATCTGGTGATCTAGCAGGTCAAGGCAACATGTCAACACTCTGTAGAGCATAATGGGTTACAACAGTGGTATGAGGGCGAGCGTTATCCTGTTGGAAAACACCCCCTTGAATGCTGTTCATGAATTGCAGCACAACAGGTTGTATCACTAGACTGACATACAAATGTGCAGTCAGGGTGCGTGAGATAACCACGAAAGTGCTCCTGCTGTCATACGAAATCGCTCCCCAAACCATAACTCCAGGAGTAGGCCCTGTGTGTCTAGGCTGCAGACAGGTCACTAGCAGGCGTTCGCCTGGCCTCCTTCTAACCAATAAACGGCTATCACTGCGACCAAGGCAGAACCGGCTTTCATCAGAAAACACAGCATATCTCCACTCCGTCCTCCAATGAGCTCTAGCTTGACACCACTCACGTCGCAAACGGCAGTGGTTTGGAGTCAGTGGAATGCACTGTACAGGGCGTCTGGCTCGGAGCTGTCCTTGAAGAAACCGATTTGTAACAGTACTTTGTGTCACTGTGGTGCCAACTGCAGCTCGAATTTCAGCTGCAGCCGCAGTACGATTAGCCACAGCCATTCGCCGAATACGACGGTCTTCCCTCTCAGTAGTACCACGTGGCCGTCCGGAACCTGGTCTTCTTGAGGCAGTACCTTCCCTTGACCACTGCCACTAATACTCATGCACAGTGGATATATTCCTGCCAAGTCTTTCAGCAAAATCGCGGAAAGAAAACCCACCTTCTCGTAGCCCTACAACACGACCTCGTTCGAACTCAGTGAGCTGTTGACAATGGCTTCTTCGTCTTCTCAGGGGCATCCTTGACTAACATTAACCCACTACGTCAAATCTCAACTGTAAATAACGATTGCGAACCTTAGAGCGCTTATATAAAAAAAACTTCATTTGCATGTTCATAGTGTCGCTACTAACGCCACACGCGCGTAGCTCGAAATTTGAATCGACGTCATCTTTCAGATGTATAAACACGCCTACCAAATTTCGTTTATCTAGCACAGCTCCTTCCTAGTGTTGGGATTTTTTTTTCCATCAGTGTATAACTAATTAAATAAGCTTGAAATTGGCAAATTCTCGTCTTTATTCGTCTGTAAAGACTTGCAGTGGATTACAAATTAACGCAATGGTTATCGCTAACGAGTTATCTCGTGCTCGCTTGCCGTCTGTGTAAAGGTCGATCATGAGTTTTCACTTTTAAGCGTTTTAAATTCATTTCTAAAAGTATATTATGATCTGTGTTTATGATGATTTAAATAAGGTTTGATTTGCTCCAGTAATGCAGTCAATTATGTATATTTTAGGGATTTCATACGGTTCAATGTATTAAATAATAGTGAAACAGGGGAATTGGTGAATCAGTGATGGAATTTCCAGTTAATTGCACATCAAATTCCAAAATAATGTAAAGAACACCTTTGCAAAATTTTAAGAACATGAAATCAAATTACTGGACTCGCATATGAAATTTGAAAATGCTGTCATTTATCAAGATGCTGCATGATTTCAGAATATGTAGCAATAGTTTTTTATATGCTATGTAAAAACTGAAAATCCATTTAACAACATACGTAATAAATATACGACAATATTACCAAAAAAATGTAATAAATATACTACAAGATTACAAAAAATGTAATAAATATACGAAAAGATTACAAAAATGCAATAAATATACGATTACTAAAAATGTAATAAATATATGAGAAGATTACAAATTTTTTTTAATAAATACACGATTACTAAAAATGTAATAAATATATGATATGATTACTAAAAATGTAATAAATATTTGACAAGATTACTAAAATGTAATAAATATATGACAAGATTACTAAAATTGTAATAAATATACGACAAGATTACTAAAAATATAATAAATATACGCCATGATTAAAATACTGCATTCAAGGTTTTACTAAAATGCTTTGAACACCTTTGTTTGAAAATATGCACTACGTAAAAAGATTTTTCATTAATTGACTGAGAATCCTTCATGCACACATTTAAAGATTGTTATGTAATCTCTGAAAGTTAACTTAATTACATCCTTTGGCTCCATCATTATTCTAAAAAATGGAATATTCCTTTCAGAAATCGTGGATAATGTCAAAAACTCCCAGAAGAATCCATTCCGGCCCCATTTGGAGAAGGACGCCTGTGACGAGGAGGTGATCCACATGATAAAAAAGTGCTGGACAGAAGATCCGACGGAAAGGCCCGACTTCCAAGCCCTCAAGTCCATCATCCGGAGGCTGAACAAGTAATTAATTTGAATTAAAGTAACATTTTTCAATGCTAACTCTCCAAAATTACTCCTAATTAGCTTCTTTAAATTTAATTTCTCCTTCAAGTTTAATAGGAAAGCAATTAACGGAATTCTTAGGCGATAATAAGGCGTTTATCTGGGAGATTGTTAGAAAGTCGATATTTTTCCGCTTTCAAGTGTGTTAAGTATATTTTCGTGCGAAGTTTATTTGAAAAAAATTTGTTGAATCGTTATCGATTTTTCTCGAAGAAAGTTTCTGGGTAGTAAAAATCTCAAGGGTACTTAATATTTATTTAAAAAATTCCAGAACTTTTTCCCAATTAAAAAAAAAAAATTCGTATACGTTCTACAGAAGAAAGTAATAGTAACCATTGGAAAATTGGAGTTTCAGATTTTGACGAATCTCCACGTTTTAGATTCCCTGGGATCGAAAAAAATATTTTTTTTCAAAATGTACAAAGACGAACATTTATCACAATCATGCATTTTGCAAATGTCAGCCTTCTTCTTCTTCTATACAGTTGTCGATATTGGTGAACGTAGCAATATCGACAAGATGTGTTGTGGTCGAGCAAAGGTCTGCCTATGATAATAATGTGTTTATCCAAGCAAGTGAAATTCGGTATAAAATACTCATGCCAAATCTTTAGATTTCTATCAAATTTTGAGTAAACTCCTCTGAAAGTTTACTTATTTGAATGTAATGTAACATAATTACAAAACAAATGTATAAAAAAACGACATACAGAATTTCCATTTTTAGTCTAGACACCTACCATATTTTGATCCAAATTAGTCAAAAAATTGACCGTCCATCGATCAACACTTTTAGAAATATATAGACGTGATAACTCGAAATCGCAAAGATTTAAATACATCAAATCTGGTATTGGATTTTGTGACAACAAGTGTAGTTTTGTGTCACATTTTTTGAGGAAAACGTGACTAAAAATTTTTTCAAATTCTGGATACCATTAACAGCCGATGTAATTTCTTTGAAAGTGAGTTTGGGGCTTTGCAGTCTTGATACAAGGTTTGTTCAAATCAAAAGGTACAAAACGACTCTTTGTGCATAAATGTACACACCATAGCGCAGAGCACAACCCCACTGATTAACGAGCAAAAGGACTCCTTATTCCCAGAATTCTTGAGACAGTGACAAGACCCAGTCCTTGAAGGTGACCTTGAGTTCGCCAGTGAGTTGAAGCGCTTCTCTTTCAGAAGTTTTTTCGGGGACCAAGCGCATGAAAATCGCAGGGTAACATGTCTGAGCTATAGGACGGATGGTCGAGCTGCTCTAGCTTGAACTTGCTCAGTGTTTGATCCTTGAGACATGTGGACGCGCGTTAACACGGATCAGAACCACACCTTTCTTGAGTAGCCCCGTTTTTTCATTCTTGACGAGCTTGCTTCCTATTTGGAGTGTCTTAAAGTACACATCGAAGTTAATAGTTCTGAAAAACTTCTGAAAAGGAAGAACATTAATTCGGATGTCTAAATCAAGTAGGCTGTGAAAAATTGGGTCTCATCACGACTACAGAAATTCTGGGAACAAGGAATCCTTCTCCTTGTTATCAATGGGATCGTTGTGCTCAGGCCTTTGGTGTATACTTTGATGAAATTCTTCATTTTATATACGCAGTGTCAATTCATACATTTTCATTTGAACATCCCCTTGTATTCAGAAACTTTTACAACAGTTTTCATTAGTTTAGCTAAGGTTTTTAGATTCATAAGACGATGCAAATATTTTAAATACATTATTGTACTAATTACTGCCTAAAATTATCTGCCCTAAAATAAATTTTCAAAACTAATACGGAGATAAATTAAATAATTTTAAAAGTGTTTTTTATATATGAAATGTGGCATTACACATTTTAATAAACATACTTTTTTTAGCTTCGATATATCTCCCTAAATTTCTATAATCCTTAATATTTTATTTAATTTCATAGAACATTTATTCAAATGGAATTATACTTATTTTCAGTTAGGTTCTTATTTGTCTATGCATGATTTGAGCTTTATCCATGAAAAGCCCAAATGCCGTCAGATCTCTATAAATACTGTGCATATAACGAAATATAAAGGCTTGACATATTTATTTTTCTGAGAGATTTTGTAAAAGTGAATTTGGCTCATATAAAAATAAAATCATCATACTGGTGCTTGTTTCTAAAATTGATAAACAAAAAACAGCCTCAAATTGTAAAAGAAAATGATACCACGCAAAAAATTGTAGAGGCTTGAATTGCTGAACATGCAATAATATACGGATTACATACATTTCTAGTGAGAAATCGATTTCTTTTTTTATCCAATATACAAATCCACAAAGTTTTTTTGTGAATTTCAAAATGTCATATCGTTCAAACCAGCCTCCATGAATATTTACCTCTGAGGAATATAAATATCCATCTTCTTTTTGGAACATACGATGAAACTTCCAGCTGAAAAGTCAAAATGTTCCAAACCAAAATATTTTCTCTTACAATGTATTTTCTTGAAATAAATTTATTCCATTGTGTATTTTTAGCATTTCTAACAGAAAAAAAAAATAGAGAATATACTCTTTTCAAACAAAACATCTTCTCGGTCTTCAAAATATATTTTTGCCAGTTCTGGCAAATCTGAAAGCTGAATTCTAAATAAAGCATACTGAGAATACAAAAAACAATTTGGATTTTCGTTTAGATTCTTTCTTCCTTATTCTTTCAAGATGAAAATTTTATTTGGTGACTCATAGGACGAAATTTTGTATTTTGTCATATTAAATATAGCTTTGTGAAAATGCATTTAAAAGACTTAACCCTATCTGATATTTTATACATTCGTTCATATTTTATTTATTTTTTTGGTGTGAGTACGTAATATTGCTCAGATTTGAGATTTCTGAAGCCCCAAAATGCGTAGACAACAAATTGGCAACTAATAGCTTTTGAGGCACCAATTTTATCAGAAAATAATGGAGAAGTTTGTAACATTTTGCGATTTGTCGACAGGTAAATTTACAACTTTATTTCGAAGTTATCCATTCTCTTAATTCTAACGAATTATCTTAATTAATGTAAACCGGTTTGAAATAAACACGAAGCTATCAGACTGCGCATGCGTAGACACAGAAAAATGAATTGTTTACGACAACAAAAAGTGACAATGAAAGTTTTAAAAACACAAAGAGAGAAACGGATAGATAAGAGACCGTAGAGAAGTCTCGTTATTATTCCAAATCAGTTTTAAACTATTTAATGACAAATTAATTAGGGCAAATAATGACTTAAAATAATAATGTTCTCACATGATAACCTGAAATTTACGATCGTAGATTTGATTTTTTCATATTTATCTCTTTTTGAAGCATGGTTAATGATACAATTAATTTAATGCTAATTAACTCGATTTGGCTGTCAGCTGAGTAGCCAGAAGTACTTGTGATATTTAATTAGAATTACAGGTCTTACGCTTAATATGATATTCATAAATTAGTCGTCAAAATAATTTTGAAGCACTTTAAAATAAATGTTATAACTGACTGTGCTAACGATGTTATCTAATATGTGTGTTAATTAATACACACATGTTATCTTCTGTTTATTATATAAATGGACTTTAAAAATTGAATCAATTCTCATTATAATAGAGTGCTTTAAATAATTAATTTTCTTTATGTTCATAATTGTTGGTTGCAACTTCACTATCAAAATCATGCAATGTGATTTCCACTACAGTTCTAGGATTTTAGGTGGTCCTAATTCTACAGCTGTGGCAGACTCTCGAAATGTGAAATAGGGCTTTGTCAGTCCATAATAAGCAGGTCATTTATTTTCTGCACTCTTTATTGCTTCAATTTAATCTCATATCATTTTCAGCATGTATGTCAATGCTCAACTCTCTACTCAGTCAATGAATATTTGAATTTTTTCATGCTAACGAAGTTTTAAATCACCCTTTATGTATACAATAAATTTAATTGGAAGCAAATATACTCTGTGTTCCATGTGTCCACCTGCCTTTCATTTAATATCAGTTTTATTAACTTTAACATAATAAATGTTGTTAACTGCAACCTAATGACTGATTTGTTTTTGAACGCGCTATGATTTAAATTTTGTATTTGTGTTCTGAAAAATAAAAGGTAAGGGATGCAAGAAAACGCCTGCTTATTTTATCGTGAGCTTTCAGCTAACTTTTAAAGGTCGTTGAGGTTTTTTAAAGCTATTCTCAATAGGCACAGTTCATAGTTGTGCTGGTAGCGCAATAGATTATTACTTTGCGAATAATACAACACCATGTGAATCAAGAAAGATTCATTAATACCTAAAGAGGCAAATTATTTCCTAATTTCTCATTCCACAAATCGAAGGGCTATAATCATAAATTGATGTAGCAATTTTTGTGTGTTTTAGGGACAATGACAGTGGGAATATTCTTGACAATTTACTCTCCCGAATGGAACAATACGCCAACAATTTGGAAGCCCTTGTAGAAGAACGAACTGCTGATTACCTGGAAGAAAAGCGAAAAGCAGAAGATTTGCTATACCAGCTGTTGCCAAAGTAAGCCGAAATTTGTTTTGAAAACGATTCATTAATACCCTTGTTCTGCAGATCGATATTCGAATGCTTCTCTTCATTCGAGTCTGAAAATCATTTAATAAACGTCCTGGTAAACACTCGAACAAGAACAAATGGTGTTGATTATTTCTAGTGTAATTATTCTGCTTGTCATGTAAGGTTTGTGAAGGATTAATTACTTTGCCAGCTGTATTTGAAATCTGAAATCCTTCTACTTTCATGTGTAATTAACTATATCTTATCTTAAAGCTTCAGGAACAAGGTTTTTATAATAACCTAACACTATCCTAACAGTTACTAATGAATAACATCAGAGATAAAAATTAGCTTTAAAGCTAGCCTTTACCCGATATGACATGATAATGTTACGCAATATCTAGTAAACATAAAATAAATATATTTAGAAATCGCCATAAATAAATACAAAACGATTTTTATGACAGAAATGCAGAAATATTTAGGCTGTTGTAAAAGTAAAAATATGATATGTTCATGGGCAAAACAGCTAAACTTAGATAACCAAGTATTTGGTGCCTTTAGTCCCGTTATGTTATTGCTTCCATTTGCAACACTTTGGACAATTCGAAAAATTTAGTGATAAACTATCTGTTTGGTGAAAATAATTGTATATCTAAGTTGCTCCGAAAAAAAAATAATTAAAAATATAGAAACGAAAATCTGTTTCAAAATTTAAAAATATTCATATATATATACTAATAAGTCATTGCACCCATAGATTTTTGTACCAATTCTGTATAATCTGATATGAAAATAAAATTTGGTTTGTTTATAATATCTCTCTATAAACTCTATTGGTTGATTTCCTCCTCGTTCCAAGAAAAAAAATTTGTTTGGATGTAAATCTAGAAAGTGTCAACTTCTTTATAGGAAAGCCTTTCCCAATGAATGTCCTGCAAAATGGTACAAATATCTCCGATATCATTTAATTTTTTTAAGGCAGAATAGATTTAAATTGCTGTCAAAATCAAAGAAATATATTGTGTATGTTTACTACAACTCTTGATATTTGTGTACTCTCAGTTGGAGGTTTTTGCACATGTGAAGTTAATTGGAAAACCCAAATACTGCTGATTTAACTCATGCGTGAATCGTAGTTGGAAAATAATTAAAGCCATAATTATAAAGATCCTTTTTTATTTCAACACGACTTCATTATACTAAAACCTTCTCCGAAAATGGCCTTCAAAATAATACAATTATCTCCAATATCAGTTAAATATTTCTCGAGTTTTTCTCTTTTAAAAATAAGGACGCTTTCAGGACACTTCATTTTATACTATGTATCGAAATCAAATTAGAGCTGTTAAATTATTAATAATCTAGAATTATCACTGGATCGTCTGGGATTTCGTTTATCCTTAAAAATACGTCGGTGTCGTTTCGACACCGAGGTATAAAATATATAAAATGATTGCAATAAATAAATAATTGGATAATGACCGTTCAGTATGATTTAATTATCATATATTTTATAATATACATTTATATCTTAAAATGGAACAACATAAATTACTTCTTCAGATTCTTCGCAGCCACTTTCACAAAATCTTATATTTTCATCGCAATTTAATTTTGAATAAGACAGCACACCATTATCAGATACATTGTCAGAAAGTTCTCGCAACAAGTTAGCAATTTCATCGGGGCTTTAGAACTTTTCTACGAGTCATCAGTTAAGTGTGTCTGCTCTGCACAAGGTTCAGAAATAGAATGAATTTTTTATGTGTTGATAAGCAACTGATAGGTAACAAAACACTTAGATATAACACATTTAGTATAATTGATTCATTTAAGCAGTGAATAAAATAACACTGCATTCAAGGTGAAGTAATGTGAAGAAGTACTTTGGGAAGTTTGTTTCACGTACTTAAATTGATAAAAATGACAGCTACTTAAAATGATAAATTGCCTTATTTTCGAAATGACACCAGCATACGTTTTAAGTAATTTTAGTTGTAAAACTATCATAATTAACCTAAAAACAAAAACTTTTTCCATAAAATCGCCATGAAAAATGATTAAAATTCACGAAAATTTCCTTTCTAAAATGCGGAAATGAGTAGAAACTGCGCAGGTTCCGGTGTCCAATAGAATTAACCCATAACTTGAAACATTACCATTATTTTGTGTAACAATTAATTTTTAAATGATTATAATTGCTGCACTTCAGACATACATCTGGAAAAACTTCTAACTTGCTTTTCTGATACTACTGTCACACGAATAAGAATAACTAGCACATTACCGTGACCTGTAAAAATGGCAGAACCTTTCAGCTCTATTGTTTGATCCTAAATTCAAGTACGTTCCACGTTGTTTCATTCAAAGCCTGGAATCTTTCTATTTAAATTATTACCAGTTGTTTATCTAAGTTCTGGAAGACGATTGAGTTTTCGTAAATATTCAAATTGGATTGTTCTCGAAA